>JAMZAV010003216.1:0-69853 GCA_024449915.1 Sweltsa coloradensis | reverse complement strand
CTTATGTCAATGCATACTCACATTAAATATTGTGTAAGGATGCTTTTTTTTGTGGATATTCCTACCAATAATATGGAGTTAAATTTGAAAACATATTTTTATTATATCTTTTTTTATGTACAAACGCATGGTTTAACCTAGTAATCGGGGCAAGGAATTACCTAGTGGCAATTAGACACCCTGCGTGTAGACCATATATATAAAAATTACACGCATGCTACATAAAAACGTATACTAATGCGATGTCATATCAATCAGTTCTCAAATCGTGTCTATGCATTTATATAAAAAAATTGTTGACTTTTAGTATTCATATTTTTTAAAATCTGTAAAAATACAAACTTCGTGCCTAAAGAACAATTTTACATAATTCGAGAAAATATCTGATAATGTAAACGGAGTCTACAATATCAACACAAATCACAAAAAATCACAACTTACAAATTCAAACCCTCAAATATGATTAGTCCAGGAATGTTAAATCATACTATGTTCAAATATTATATGAGTTTAAATCATTTTGACGTGGGATTGTCACTCACATACTCGCACACAGATCGTCAAACATACGGAAAGTTTATTAATAAAATTTCAAAAGTTAAAAATCCACCCCGCTCGGGGTTCGAACTCGAGTTTCCCACATTCCAGGTAGGCGCATTTGCCAACTAAAACCACGATCCAGATGGATTTTTTAACTTCTAAATTGTATTAAAATATTAAACATTCCACCGACATGAGTGTTCCCGACTATCCAAATCGAGAAAAAATACGGAAGTGTGTTTGATTCATGATTAAAGGGGTATTTAACCGCTAAACTCAAAAATATATTTCATTCAGGCTAACTAGTAATGAATTTAGCAATTAAACAGAAAAATATTGGGGCCACCTGACCTCCCAAAAATTTGTCAAACATGATATTTTTCGACTAGGTCCCATCGGCAAAATCTCCCATAAGAATTAACATAGGGGACGATCTTTATGCCCCGTGACCTTGGGGGTTTTTGATCCAAAAAATGTTGGACATTATTGACGTACTCAACAGCCTTTTCTGTAAATTCTCTATATTTTGTTTTGTAATTTGGGCAGTATTTTCGGTCAAATATGCTGATTACCAAGATGGGGTGTGATTTTGGAATGCATATTTTTGCGTGTTTGAGGGTATATTTTGGCACAGTTTCAAGACACGATGTTTATAAGGGGCATTTTAGATTGATACTATGCTCTTGTATCTATGTGGACCAAAAGAAGCAGGTTTAAAGCCGATTTAAGAAATTTTCCCAAAACACCAATTTTCGCAAATTTCTGGACAAAAAATTAAAAAATTCGTGTAAAATCACAGTTAAAAGTTTATAATTTTTTAAACGGTCATTTTAGTGTAGTTTTGGGGCTATAGATCACGTGATAAAAAAATTTTTTTGGGTTTTTGCCCCTTTAAGAAATTCATTAGCCGATACATTAATTATTTACCCCAATTACCATGTATGTTAATAAATTCAGTCGCTAGGATCTTCCCTTCTCTCCATTGGCGATTTAAAAAAGGCAACCCGGGTTTTAAAATGCTGCCCGTCTAAACGAACAATCTCCCTTGCACATACTTTTGAAGAGTGTACAACAGAGTATAAATCCTGCTGTTTGTTTATTTTTTAGTTTGGTCCATTCTACACAATAATATTGTGTAATGAAGTAAAAAAGTAAATATATTCATTATCTCTGTCATATTCAGAGTGAGCAGCATAGGAGAAGAAACATAAATTTTTATTATACATTAGTTTCATTAGTAAATATTCTTGAGTTGAGTGGGTAAAATGAAAGTGTAAAAAAAAAGTAATCAAATGTTGATACTCGAAACTTATTTCGCACCTTATGGAGACTCTACGAGCGATAAAATACTATGGCTCTAATACAATTTACAAATTCACGTTCCCACTTCTTATCAGCCAGATTACAATGTCAGAGAATTAAGTGATACATTTAAATCTACTAAAGGGAAACTTCGCAAACACTTTTTCTGGCGCGTTGTTGGATGAGCGTTTTTGGTGCTTGAGCTGCCATGGTTCATGAGTGCGATTACGCTCAAATTCACAAGAATATGTTAATTTATAAAATAAGGATCTGTGAAAAAGTCATTTCAGTCGGATAAAGTATGTAGGTGTTATAAGTCAAAGAAATGTTTTTTAAATCGAAAAAATCGAAAAATTGTGATTTTCAAGAAAAATAATTTCTTGATTCGCTCAAAATTCACACACATAAATAAAATTTATAAAATTAAGGGTTTTGTGCAAAAATACTTTTCAATCGGATAAAGCATATAGGTGTTATAAGGTTACGTTTTTTTTTTTTAAATAGAAAAATCTTAAAAATTTCAAATTTCATAAGAAATAATTTTTCGATGGCGCTCATAAAAAGTGGCAGTTCTAAGTGAGGGATTTTGAAGGTCTCCAGAAATTTAAAACGCAATTAAAGTATCGATTTAGCCGGAAAATGTCTAACAAACACACAAAATTAGGAAAAAAAACGTTAAATTGCGATTATCATAAGAACAAATTTTCGATCGTGAAAAATTTTCACAAAAATATATTAATTCAAAAAATTAAGGTGGTGTGAAAAAATCATTACAATCAATAAAGCATGTAGGTGTTTATAAGTCGAAGGATTGTTAAATTTTTTTTTAGGCTATTGTACCGCTTGGCCAAAATTTTTGAAAGTCGAAAAAACATGTCTAAAAATTTGCTAAATGAAAAAGGGCCCCTTTAAAAAAAACAGAAAAAAAAATTGTAAATTTTTTGGGCAGGACAAAAACCTCATTTTGAAATTTAAATTTTAGTTTTTTGGACAAAAGTGTGAACTACAAACAGTTCAAAATTAAATTTAGAGAATCTTTTTTCTGGACAATTTTTCTAAACCCCTTTTTAGCTCAACTTGACTATGCTAAAATAGTTTTCTAAAAATAACAGTTGGTGTACAATTTTTTTTTGTCAAGGGTACAAAAGCCTAGAAATTTTTTGACTTCGATACATATTTTGATAAACGAGTTATATGAATTTCGAAAATTTTTGTTTTTTATTTCTTATTTCATTTCACTGTAGATTCTATAGTTAGGGGTGCAAAAATCATCATTTGAAAATTTTGTGAGAGTATTTATAGCGCTTTTTTTAGAGCCTAGAAATTTTTGACTTCTGATACATGATTTTGATAAACGTTTGCTTTTTTTTGAATTTCGAATATTATTTGTTTTTTTATTTTTTTTTCCCCACTTGGATTCTATAGTTTGGGGTGCAAAAACCCAAAGTTTTTTGTGAGAGTATTTAAGCAGCTAATTTAGGCCTAAAATTTTGATTGATACATGATTTTGATAAACAATTTATTTGGTTTTCAAAATAATTTGTTTATTTGTTTTTTTATTTTCCCCTCACTGTAGATTCTAGGGTTTAAGGGGTAAAAAATCATCGAAAATTTTGTAGAGTATTTATAGCAGCAAATTTGGGCCCTTGTAATTTTGACTTCTGATACATGATTTTGATAAACGGCTTTATTTGAATTTAGAAATATTTTTTGTTTTTTTTTTTATATCACTCACGCAGTTTTAATTTTTAGGGGTGAAAAAATCAGCATTGAAAATTTGGAAGTTTAATAGCAGCTTTTTTAGACCCAGTTTTTGACTTCTGATACATGTTTTGACAAACGATATTTATTTCGATTTCGAAATATTATTTTTTTATTTATTTTTTATTTCACCTCCTGTAGATTCTATAGTTTAGGGTGCAAAAATAAGCTTTTTGACTTTTGAGAGGCTTTAAAGCGCTTAAGCAAATTTTATTTTGTTCACCCATGATTTTGATAAACGATCCCTCTTTTGGATTTCGAAATATTATGGTTTATTTATTCTTACTCCCTCACTGCAGTTCTTAGTTTAGGGGGCAAGAATAACACTGGTTATTTGAGAGAGTTTTTACAGCAGAAAAATTTAGAGCCTAAAATTTTTGACTTTGAAATTATTTTGAACGATACTTTTTTAGTTTTTCAAAAATATTATTTGTTTTTTTTTAATTTTTACCCACTGTAGTTCTATATTTTTTGGGGGCAAAAATGAGCTTTTGGCTTTTGAGAGTGCTTTAATGCAGCTTTTAAATTCCAGTTTTTTGTTTCGTTAAGACTTCAGTATTTAATAAACTTTCCTTTCTTTGTATTTCGAATTATATTTGTTTTTGTTTCATATTCACCTCCCTGTAGATTCAAAGTTTAGGGATAAAAAAAACAGCATTTGGCTTTTTTGAGAGAGATTTATAGCAGCTTATTAAGAACCTGTTTTTTTTATTCCCTTTTTATCATTTAGAAAAAAAGTTTCTTGTCTTTTTTTGAAATCGAATTTTATTTGTTAATTTTTTCCTTTTCACCCCCCCGTAGATTCTACGGTTTTGGGGTGCAAAATCAGGACTTGTATTTTAAGAGTGATAATTAGCTGCTGATTTAGAGCCCCACCCCCCTTTTCCAAAAAGATTTTAAAAAAGCATTAACTTGGCTCCCAATTTGAAAAGTACTGCGCTAAAAGGTGGGGGGGCAAAATCTAGATTTTTGGGTGCAAAAAAGTGGGAAAAAAAGTGCAAAAAATGGACTATTTTTGGTTCGAAAAATTTCCCAAGTGGGGGGGCCACCATAACTTGGCTCCCCCAATTTGAAATGCGATATGCTGCGAATTGGTGGGGGTGAAAAATCTAATTTGGGTGCAAAAAAGTTAAAAATAGTGCAAAAATAGAGACTATTTTCCCCGGTACGAAATTCCAGTGGGGGAGCCACCATTAATTGGTTCCCCAATTTGAAAGCAAAAGCTGCGAAATGTTTGGGGTTCAAAAATCTAGTTGGGTGCAAAAAAAATGCAGAAAAAGTGCAAAAATAAGACTATTTTTTGGTTCAAATTCTCAAGTGGGAAAGCCCCCATTTCTGGGTCCCCCAATTTTGAAAAGCGAAATGCTGCGAAATGGGGGGGTGCAAAAATCTAGATTTGGGTGCAAAAAAATGCAAAAATGGCAAAAAAATGAGACTATTTTCGGTTCGAGATTCTCATTTGGGAGAGCCAAATTAATGACCCAAATTGGGGCCCCCTTTTGAAATGGCCGTAAAACTCCGAAAGTATTGGGGTGCAAAAAATTTGGGGCTTTGGGGGGGAAAAGATGCATAATTTGGGGCAAAATTTGCAATAGTTTTGAGTTTAAATACGCATTTTGGGGGGAAGCGTAAAAATAGCCCCCCTTTTTGAAAGGCCGTATCTCCGAAGTATTGGGGTGCAAAATTCGGGGCTTTGGGGCAAATGGGGCATAATTGTGCAAAATTATTCACTTTGGTTTTGAGTCGAAAAGATAAGGGGGGGGGGGGGTCAGCGTAAACTTAGCCCCCCCTTTTTGAAACGGCCGTATCTCCGAAAGTATTAGGGATGCAAAATTCGGAACTTGGGTGCAAAATGGTGCATAATTGGTGCAAAATTATGGCACTTGGTTTTGAGTCAAATTCGCATAAGGGGGGGGTCAGCGTAACTCAAGGTCCTCTCGATCTCCGCCTAGCGGAGGATCGTCTAACTCTCTAGGTTAGGTCGTCGCAGCAGCGAATTAGAAGCCATCTTGGTGATTAATTCTAGAGCGGGAATGTAGTAACTAGTACTATTTCACGCACTTTGCACACTAGTGAGTTAATTACCTACAAAACTGGAGGTTGTCAACGACTTTCAATACCACGTTATTAATCAAGATGAATGCCTCTATAACGCCCATATATGATTATGCTTGGACATGTCGTTTTTCCTTTAAAACGAGCTTTTCCCGGGAATGTTGTACTTTTTCACGCACTTTGCATACTAATGAGTTGATTACCTAAAAAACAGGAGGTTGCCAACGAGGTTGAATACCATGTAAGTGATCAGGATGAATGCCACTATAACGTCATATAGTGATTTTGTTTGGACATCTCGTCGTTTTCCCTTAAAACGGGCATTTCCCGAACATATAGTACTTTTTCACGCACTTTGTATATGAATGAGCTAAATATGTAAAAAAAAAAAAAAAAGGAGGTTGTCAACGAGGTTGAATACCATGATTGTAATAAAGGTGAATGCCACTATAACGTTATATAGTGGTTATGTTTGTACATATCGTCGTTTTCCATTAAAACGAGCATTTCTCGGCGACATAGTAATTTTTCACACGCCACCTTGAAAAATACCGTCATTTACTAGTGTTTTTATGATTATTTGTGTACACTATTATCATCACATATTATGTTGCTTTGGGCACAAGCAATGTTGGTAATAAACTAGGAAGCTTCGCAAACACTTCTTCAGGCGCGTTGTTGGATGAGCGTAATTGTTTAAGGGTATTTCACTGAAATGAATGAAAAAACGGCAATTTTACATTATTATTGTTTTAATTTCTTTTAAGTTTACTCTTTTTTTTTATTGAATACATAAATTTATTTTGTATTGATATAATGCTAAAAGCATTAAATGATTTTTTTCTTTAGCGCTGTATGCTATTTTAGATGGGAAAATGGCTTACCAGTACTTATATTAGGCCTAATCTAGGGCTGTATAGAGTGTTATTCATAACAATTTTAGTCAATTTTAAAGAAGCCTAGATTAACAGGTTATAAAGGCCCAGTGAATTCATGTTTAATAAATAAACTGAGCCTTTAGGCTATGTTGTACTCAAATTTAGCAAAAAACAACATAAATAAACATTAAATGCTATTCTCTCAAAACTTTTATTCTAGCACATTTGCTAACATTTTTCCTACTTCTAGCCTACAGTTTTTAAGATAAAAGGATAATTTATTTTTTAATGGCTCACAAGTCTTATTCTGACAAATTCACCAGACACTTTTTTGATGAGATTTATGGTTTTTTATTAAAATATGGGAAATATAGATTTGTTAAAAAAACATACATTCTCCAACAATGCAAAGGAAAAAAATCATATTTATCAAACAAAACAAAAATTATAAAATCCGTCTTGTGAAAGTTTAGATGTAATGTTTTTTTAAACTAAAACACCTTTCACTTTAAAAATAAATTAAAATTGTAAGAGCCTTGGCATTTTTATCAAAACGCTGTTTAAATCGTAAAATTGCAATTATTATGAGAAATAATTGGTTTGATTGCGCTCAATTTCACAAGAATATATAAATCCATAAAATTAAGGTTCTGTGAAAAAATCATTACAATCGGATAAAGCATGTATAGTTGTTATATGTTCGAACAATGTTTTAAAATAAAAAAATCATAAATTTGGCGATTTTCATGAGAAATAATTTTTCGATTGCACTAAAATTTCACAAGAATATATTAATTCAATAAATTAAGATTCTGTGAAAAAATCATTACAATCGGATAAAGCAAGTAGGTGTTATAAGTCGAAGAATTTTGTTAAAAATCGAAAAAATCGTAAAAATTGCGATTTTTATGAGAAAAAAAATTCGATTGCGCTCAAAAACGTGGCAGTTATAAATTCAGAGATTTCGAAGGCCTCCATAAAATTTCATCGCAATCGAATATCGGTTTAGCCGGAATCGTGTTAACAGACAGACAAAAATACAGAAAAAAGAAAAAAAAAACATTCCGGATTTTTTCTTCAGTGTAGTGAAATGGAATCTTCGCTTCGCTCGCTACGCTCGCTACACTCATCCAATTATCAGAAACAGGCTTTTAGAAATAAATTTTTGAAATCGTAAAAAAAAAATGCTCATGGATATCCTACACATTACACTATAATAATATAACATAGGGTATTTAAAATTATTTCATTTTATTAATTACATTACAACAATTATATTCATTATTATTGGGTTGTCAATTTTATTATCTCGAAATACACGCGATTCTTTTCTGGCCTCTACATCGTCATTTTGTGGTCAAGTTTTAGGGCGCACTAAAGTAGATGTTCACTTTGATTTTTAAAATTCCCTCTTTTTCTCGTGCAAATCACCGTAATTGCTGCTATACATTGTGGAACGGGTTGCGACGACCTAACTTCGTGGCCACACGAGCGAGTTAGACGAGCCTCCGCCAGGTGGCGGAGATCTAGAGGACCTTGCGTAAACTTAGCCCCCCCTTTTTGAAACGGCCGTATCTCTGAAAGTATTGGGGTGCAAAATTTGGGACTTGGGTGCAAAATGGTGCATAATTGGTGCAAAATTATGAACATATTTTTGAGACGAAATGTTTTGGTGGGGGGGGACAAGTTTACGGACCCGCCTCCATGCAAGCCACGTAGATGTGGTCCCGATAGCTACTACTAAACAAATGCTATCGATATTTTAAAAATCACATTTTTATTTATTGTAGGATTTTCAGCTATCTGCACACGCCGTCCCAAAAGATTTACATGCAATCTTGAAACTCAGCGTTTATATATATATATGACCTGATATGTGGTCCATGACATACCAAAAAAAATCAGTCCGATCCGATAACCCGTTCTGTATTTAAAAAAGTGCGTAAAACTCGACGAAAACCTTCTGGCTGGCTGGGTAGGTGGCTAGCTAACTGGCTAGCTAGCTAGGGATTATGCCAGAGAGGAATAGAAAGAATTTTGGACCACACTTAGATGTACCTCAGGCTCATATATACTTCCGCCGCGAGGCAAGCAATATTTTACCCCAACACCCCCTAAATCATCCCCTAAAATTGGAATAATTCATAGCTCTAAACCAAAATTGTATTTTTAATCAAATTGATTATTAAAATTATGTTTTAATTTGTTTTAACCCAATCGGCCTATATTCTCATTTCCAAAACCCCATTTTTTCAACTCCCATCCCTAACAGTTTATATTATTTTTACCTTGATTTCCAGCATTTACCATGAAGGCACCTAATTAGTTATCAGCATGAAATTTGGCACGGTGGTACATAATACTAATATGAAAAATAATCCGCCGAGAGGCAAGCGATATTTTACCCCCAACACCCCCTAAATCATCCCCCAAAAATTAGAATAATTCATAGCTCTAACCCAAAATTGAATTTTTATTCGAATTAGTTATTAAAATTTAGTTTTAAGCAATTTCACCCCCAACACCCCCTAAAATTGGAATTATTCATAGCTCTAACCCAAAATTGAATTTTTATTCAAATAAGTTATTAAATTATGTTTTAATGTGTTTTAACCCAAACTTTTCACGTATTTTACGTATTTCACGACTTGATAATAAACAAACAACAAAAAGATGTAAGCGATATTTAACCCCCAACACCCCGTAAAATTGGAATAATTCAAAACTCTAACTCAAAATTGAATTTTTATTCAAATAAGTTATTAAAATTATGTTTAAATGTGTTTTAACCTAATCGGCCTATTCTCATTTCCTAAACCACATTTTTTCAACGTTTATCCCAAATTGCTTATATTATTTTTACCCTGATTTCCAGCATTCCCCATGAAGGCACCTCTTGAGTTATCATCCTGAAATTTGGCATGATGGTACATAATAATATGACAAATAATCCGCCGGAAGGCAAGCGATAATCCACCCCAACAACCCCTAAATCATCCCCTAAATTTGGAATAATACATAGCTTTAACTTAAAATTGATTTTTTGTTCAATTGATTGATTGAATATTGCTTAACGTCTCATATTTATGCACTTTGGCTAATCGAGACGATGGGTGGTGATAGATGAGGATGAAGAATGAACAGAAGGGAGGAGGGGAAACCCGGTACCGGCACGTAGCCTACTCCTTTCGAAAAGTACCAAGGGGACCAACGGCTTAACGTCCCATCCGATAGGACGGTGTAACTTTGACAGTCATATAGGTTCCTCCACTAACCCGGACTGCCGAGCAGACGTCAAAGAGAACGAAGCCGTTACACTAGCTTTCGAACCCTCCATCTGCTCTAACCAGCGGTATACGTGAGTTTCAGGGTAGAGCGGTCACCCACTCTACCTTTTCCTTTTTTTTTTGTTCAAATTAGTTATTAAAATTATGTTTTATTGTGTTATAACCCAAACTTTTCACGTATTTCACGTATTTCACGCCTTGATAATAAACAAACAACAAAAAGATGTAATATTCCCTCCATAAACAAAAAAAAAAAAAAAAAAATGCAGCCGAGCTCTCCTTCAAAAGTCTTCGGCTGTGAATGCTGTGAGATACAGAAGTTGAGCCAAGCATTTCATTCTTTCTCCCTAGTTTCGCATTGAAAAGAAGTATGATCATTTCGCCTGTAAACGAGCGCCAAACCAACCATTTTCATGGTAAAAAAACTTAAGTTTTAAACTCTAAATCATCAAAAAAATTACTTGGCTATTGACTTTTTAGTGTTCTCGTAATGAACCAAATTCAATGGCCAAGTAGTTTTTTTTTATGATTTTAAGTTTAAAATTTTTACTTTTTTTACCACGAAAATGGTTGGCTTGGCGCTCGACAATAGGCGAAATGATCTTACTTCTTTTCAAAGCGAAACTAGGGAGAAAGAATGAAATGCTTGGCTCAACTTCTATATCTCACAGCATTCACAGCCGAAAACTTTAGATGGAGAGCTTGGTTGCCGTTTTTTTTTTTTTTTTTTTTTTTTACAAATTTTTGTTTTTGGGGGGGGGTGGTGTGATATAAACTACAGTAAGGAATCCTCCTCCTATCCTAGTCTTATTTTATATTGTTATGCAATCAATTTAAGATAAAATAATATATTTTGGGTAAATAGGTCTAATACAAAATATATATATTTGGGTAAAATTTAAAAAATATAAAAAATGTACGTATATATTTTTATTTTTACATTTTTTTTTTCAGGTGACGTAATAGTTTATTGATATTTAGCTGCAACGGGGTTAATGGAAAAGGCTTACTAAATAGGGTTATTCCTTAAAATGAAAAAACGTAAATGCAAGAAATGCCCAAGTGACAACCTCAAGTCACTAACTGACCAAGTAAAAAAAAAATCCCGATTTTTTCCAGGAAAAGTAAAGGCAAAAAATTAATTTCGAAAATATTGTTAGGTATCTTAAGGTTAAGTAGTGTGCAATTTTGTACGCTTTTAAATTAAAAATATGCGGCATTATCTAGTTTTATCTATTTTTCTCAAAATTATGGTCTTTGTAACTTGGTCAGTTATTGACTTGGCCCATCCAATTGTTTTATAGAATTTTCTTTGTAAATGTGACCAATGACACCCAACTAATATGCTAGACTCTCAGTATGGCCGCGGCCAAATTGAAGCTCATTAAAGGGAAAAACAGCCATCCAAATGTACGTACCAGATGTTACCAAGCGGTGGGCAAACACTTAAATTGGATTATAATTAAAAGCAGGTCTTATTTCATAGAACCGATGCGAGTAAATTTGAGTAAACACACTATAAATCCACTGCACATTAGTTATATTAAATCGCTAAGTTAAGGGGAATCCCTAGACCCAAATATGATTTCTAAAGAATGCATTAAAGACGTCTAAAAAGTAAGTAGAATGTAAAAGGGGCTTAATAAAAGAGCGGATTATTTTTTTGAAATTTTTTTGACGGGACATAACTTTAGAATCAACAATTATACTCAAATTACTGGAATCAGTTGCTCAAGTTCAAAATTGAATTTTGAGCAGCGGTTTTTTGTACATTTTTTCTACACTCCTTTATCTACAACCTAAATAAAAGGATTTTTGGTTTTATATGATTTGTTGCGTTGAACATTTTTTTTCGCTTGCCGGTACAATTTCAAATTTTGAACCGTTTAACGGAAAAAATCGTGCAACGCCTGAAACCATATAAAACCAATTATCCTTATATTCAGTTGTAGATAAAGGAGTGAAGAAACAATATACAAAAACCCGCTGCTCAAAATTCAATTTTGAACTTGAGCAACTGATTCCAGTAATTTGAATATAATTGTTGATTCTGAGGTTATGTCCCGTCAATTTTTTTTTAATTCGCTCTTTTATCAAGCCCCTCTTACATTCTACTTACTTTTCAGACGTCTTTACTGCATTCTCTAGAAATCATATTTGGGTCTAGGGATTTCCCTTAAGTAACAATTTTCCCCCTTCAAGCAGTCTTCGCAAGCCCTCGAGGTGGAGGATAGAAGGCTGATCGACTAGCGCTTTACTACGCAAAGCCTTTTTATGTCATTGGATGTGACTGTTTCGCTCTTGCCCTTTCTTTGCAAATCAGTTTTTTTGACTGAATAGGATAGACGTTAATTAGTAGGTCTGACGTAGGTCTGACTCTTGTAAGAAGCGAATCCTCTCGGAAACTAATATTATTGCTTTTGTAAGTCTCCTAGAAACTGAAAACTGGTCAAAAGTTCTTGAAGCGAAATCAACCAACGGGAAATACGATGCATTTATAAATATACTCATGTCTCACTTTGATACTTCCTTTCCGGCAAGGAAGGTTCCAATTAAGAATAGTAACAAATTCAAAAACTAGTGGACTAAGGGAATCAAAATTTCGTGTAATAGGTTAAGCAAACTCATAAAAATATCGAAGACAAACTCATGCTCAAACGAATTCAGGGAATATGTCAGGAGTTACAAACAAATTTATAAAAAGGTGTTGAAGGCAGCAAAGCGGAGGTCTGTATCCGAGTTTGTTGCTAATTCCAATTACAAGAGCAAAGCCATGTGGGATGTAATAAGAAACCACACAAACCACAAAACCGTAGACATCAGTAGGCCTACTTCCAAAATACAACAAATGGTTATTTGACGGGAAAAAAAGTAACATCTGAACATGAAATTGCCGAGGCCATGAATAAGTATTTTATCAATATACCGGATAAACTTGTAAATCTAACCACAAACCATCGCGTAGGAATACCACATCCCATTTCACTATTGAAAACTAACGTAGTCGGGAACTTGAATAGTATGTTCTTAAAACGAACCAATAAAGATGAAATAAAATTAATTGTATTAAAACTTAGCTCAAAGACCACCCAAGATATTAATGAACTATCAGTGAAACTAATCCAAGCTTCTATTAACCCTCTTCTAACTCCGCTTGAGCACATCTTCAATAGCTCACTCTCTTCAGGTACTTTCCCTGAGCAGATGAAAGAAGCAAAAATAATCCCAATATATAAAAAAGATAAACATGATCAACCAGATAACTATCGCCCAATTAGTATACTTCCAGTATTCTCGAAAGCATTAGAAAAATTAATATCAACTAGACTTTTTGAATTTTTTCAGCAAAACAATTTGCTGTCAACATCTCAACATGGCTTCATGCCTGACAGATCAACTGCAACAGCTACAGCCGAAATGCTGGACAAAGTGTACACTTCCCTTGACAGTGGACACAATACCTAGGTGTCTTCTTCGACCTAAGCAAAGCGTTTGACTGCTTTAAATCATGATCTACTCCTAGAAAACTTAACCATTATGGAGTTCGAGGAATAGCCAGGACAATGGCTAAAATCTTACCTGACGGACAGAAAGCAACTTGTGGTTATCAATAAACAACACCCAAACCAAATCAACCTGGCAGACAAACAAGGTTGGAGTTCCCCAGGGCTCTGTCCTGGGGCCCCTTGCTTTTTCTGATATACATCAATGACCTTGCAGCATACTGCAACAAAATCGCTGAACAAGAAAATCTTCCACCTCTCACACTCTTGTTCCTAACTCTATTTGCTGACGACACAAGTATAATCATATCAGGGTCCAGATTCTAAAAATACAAAAGTATGTGCAGAAATAATAATAAATGCAATTGTCACAGGGTTTTTCAGCTAATCAATTGCACCTGAATGATAAAAAAAACACAAACTACTTAATTTCAGACTAAAATCAAATATAGCACTGTTAATTCCACACCTAACTGTTCAAAAGGGCACAATAACAACTGTAAGTGAATGTAACTTCTTGGGATTATGCACGGATAACACTTTAACGTGGCAACCACATATTGATAAGCTTTGTAGGCGACTAAACTCTACCCACATATGCTATCCGTATGTTATCCACTCTTGCAAGCTCAGAGATAACTAGAGTAGCTTACTTTGCTAATGTCCACTCAATTCTATCCTATGGAATACTTTCTTGGGGAACAACGTATTAAAACTTGATTAATCGAGTGCTAATTTTGCAGAAACGTGCCATTAGAATATAGGCAAGCTTGGGCACCGCGCTAGCTGTCGCGATATGTTTAAAGAGCTCAAAATACTAACAGTTACAAATGTCTACATACACAGCGCAGCTTGCTTTGTGATTGACAACCCGGAACACTTCAAAAACTTAATTCAACATGACCATAATAAAAGAGACACAAAACCTCACTTCAGTATCCTCCCATAAAACCACTCATCTCGAAAAACATATAATACTATATGGGACGAAGAATTTATAATGCTCTTGCGACTAAAATAATAAACCTTGATATATTAAGACCTAACCTTCGAAAGAAACGAATAAAGCAGTTTCTCATAGAAACCCCTTATTATAATCTAGCTGAGTTTTTCATGTAAATACATCTTCATACTATACCGGTAGTCTATTGTCACACACTGTCCCGATTGTAAATACCATTTCCTTTTGGCAGAATAACTGCACAAACCCACAGTCATTTCAATGTATCAAGTACACATACTTAACTAAGGCCCGGTATTTCAATGTCCAGTTAAAGTGGCAAGTAAATTTAACTGACACATAACTTGTTTTCACTATGGCAACCACCAATCAGAAGCCTTGTAAATATTTACTGAGAGGACTAACTGGCAGATAAATTTTAACTAGACATTGAAATTCTGGACCTAAATAGGTATCTATTGTGTTTCCTTTAATTAATCTTCCATTTCTATGTTTAAATTTTAGAATATTATTTGTATTGTGTACTATATTATTGTTTGTATTTATAATATGTAAAATGGTTAGGTGGAAGAACAATCCATATCGATTGAACCTCGCCATTTTTGTTGTAACCATAATATTGTAACAACAGAATAAAGAACTACTACTACTACTACTACTACTACTACTACTACTATACTACTACTACTACTACTACTACTACTACTACTACTACTAAATAAATAAAAATAGGCCCTAACCATTTTGATAATGTCCTCTGAAGGTTGTCAGTTTTATCACAGTGACCTTAGCTAAATTGGGTAACAAGATAATTGTATAAAGAATGTTCAAAGGGCTGTTTATGAGGACGCATTCTTCAAGACTTGCATTAACGAACTGATGGACTAAGTCCATCAGTTCTTGGCTTAGGATTGTGAAAACTGTGACTTTGTAGCCGTCCTAGCAACGAAGGACATTTTGTTTGGTTTGGAACTGGCCTTGTTGATTCTGGCACTATCTGCGGGTAGAATCGTGTCCAGCTTAATTGATCGGTGTTTCATACTTAAATATACCGGTCTCTATAGTTGGTCATTGTTTGCTTGTTGATAGTGTTGGCGCCTACAGGATGGCTTGGTATATGCTATAAATTTTATGTCCCCCACTGAATATCAGTCCTGTGACTGAGTGGGTAGACTCTAAATTACGAATATATTTATTTGTTTATTTATTTATTTATTTATTTATTTATTTATTTACGTATTATTTTATGCAACGTGTTAGATTCGGCAACACGTGTTACTTATTTGTTATTTTTCTTACTTGTCACCTCATCAAATCCAAAAGATTACAGCCACTTTCTCTTATTCCAAAATGTGCCGTTTTAATAAACAGTTTGAGAAGAGTCTTTATAACGTCAGAATACATATAAATCATTATTAAGTTTAAAAAAAATGCTTTTGCAAGCAAGTATATTTCAAACAATATTTATCATTCATACTAAATTATTGCAATCTATATTGTCTAAATATAAGGTTAGTTTCTCAACTTTATGACTTGAACAATATTAAAAACTTTCGGAGTAGGCCTATGGATTCAAAACGATTAAAGGAATAATGAACTACCGGTACTCATATTTTTATCAATACCACGGTTTTCAAAAACAATGTTTTTAAGGGTATGCATATTTCTGCAAAATGAATTTTATTTCCCCAACACAAACGACGAAAATGTTTGATAAGAATTGCTTGTATCTGTTTAGCGTTCTTCCTGCGACGGGATCCGATCCAAGGCTCCTTGTGTGTGCGAGCATTGTGCGAAGTTCTGGACAACTATGGTACATCCAAGGACCTCCTGTCAATGCTGACCATCGTGAACCGCTACCTGTACTCCCCATCCCCATACAGCAGTGCACACGATTGTCACTTTGCTTTCTGCGTGCTCCGATCTAGTGTGTATTTCCGTCCGAAGTACGTACAAGAAGAATAGCGAGGAGGGCGGTGTCTGTGACATAGTACATCCTGGAGCCTCATTGATTATGATACTTAATTATAAGCATTGTGAATTAATATGCATAATAGATAAAGAAGAAAATTTTCGTTATATCCTGATATGAATGAAGTTACCATATCATATAATTTCGAGTTTCAATAATGTATTATTTGTAAATTTTTGTAACCCTTTGTAACATTTAGTGTATATTCTACACTACAGATCAATACCGTAACAAACAACTGCTATGTACAAAACATGTCAATAAAATTTCTTAACCAATTTAGTGTGAAGAATGTTTTTTTTAAAGCGAGGGGCATAAACATGGTTACGGTAGTTTTGTTTTTGTGGATGTTTGCTAACATAAATTATTATTATTGATTCTTTACTGACAACAGGGCGAAGCCCAAGTGCAATACAATGATTTCATATTGATAGTCAAGGACAATAGTCTAAAGCTTCGAGCTTAGAATTGAAAGCGAACTTTGCGAGAACGCGCCAAGACGTTTAGGTGTCCGCTATTTGTTCAGAAATTAATGTTCTTTTGCTTTATAAAAAAATAAATATATTCGTATTTATTTTTTATTTTATTTTAATGTATTTTTCACGCCACTTGGCGAGAGAAGGCCATTGTAGGGCACAATTCCCTCTTTAGCCTGTATTAGCGTCACAATAGTACAACAAAAAAACAAACAACACACATTACTTGCAAGAAAACAAATACATAATAAAGAAAACAAAGTTGTCATTCAGACATAACGGAGAACATATTGTAACGATAGCATAATAAGTAAAAAAAAAAAAAACAGTATGGTCATTTTGACAAAGGGTGAACAAAAGCGATACAGTTATAAAGGAAGGTAAGGGAGAAAGGGGAATATGTGAAGACGAGCTGGATTAAGGCTGAGAAATTAATTAAAGGGAGAGAAGGATGGGAAGGGTGTATTTGAATTTCAGTTTCCTTGTTGGTCCTTGGTCCTCTAGGAATGGAAAGGAAATTGATTAGTTCCACGTGGTTATTGTGTAGCAGTCGTGAACAATAGTTTGCGCATAGTCTTTCCATACGATTGCTCAGCTTTTCCACACCGGTAGCACAGTAAACTAGGTCGTTTTCTGTCCAAGGATGTAACCCTGAGATTCGTCTTAAGATTCTGCGTTCGAGCGACATATAGCCGCAGGAAGCGGCCCCAAGGACCGGGTAGAGAGCTGGCGCTGCGTACTCAAAAAGCGGTCTGATGAAGGCGGCGTAAGTAAAACGGAGTGTTTGGAAGTCACAGCCCTTTAGGGCGTCCTCGAAGTCGGATCAGCAATTTCATCCGGATGCGGGCACGGCAGATATCGCGGCTATGGGCTCGCCAGTTCAGTGTGTCGGAAAACGTAATACCAAGGTATTTTTGCTGTGCGGGTGGTGAAAACGGTTTTATTCCATAGGGTGATGCTGAGCCTATGAGAGTCTTGCGAAGCTTTTTGTGTTTTATTACGATGTCGGAACAGTATGAGTTGGGTCTTCAAGGCGTTAGGCAAAATGCGTCCATGTATGCATCCAATTTTCAAGAGCTTTGATTTGGCGTTGTAGACTCCGGAATACTTCTCTGGCGGTCCAGCTGACGCACCAATAAGCTGTGTCGTCGGCAAATAGAGCTAAAAATAGGTTTGGAATATCGTGACAGTTAAGCAAATATAGCAGGGGTGACAGGCAGGATCTTTGGGGAACACCTGCAACAGGGGAGATAGGTCGAGAAAGGTGGTCTTGAATTTTAACTCGCGCACTAAGGTTGGATAGAAAAGCTTTGATAAATCGGACCATCGTGAGAGGGACTTACAGTTTAAACGTTGAGTGAATATGTACTAGGCCGCTTCGCGAACGTTTTTTTTAGTCGCGTTGATGAATGAGCTTTTTTGTAAGTTTGCGTGGGATGTCTTTACTATTGCAAGTTATTTTTAACGCATTGTAGGTGTTGTTGTCAAGTTTCTATTGTAACTTGTTAATAGTTATTATATACCTCAAAAAACTTATATTAAAACCTTTATTTCTATAGATTTTGGCCAACTTTTTAAAACTTTTCTTTCAAAAGGTACTACATCACCATAACCTTTTTGTTTATATGAAATATGAACGTTGTAGCCCCACTTGTTTGGTCAGAATTGGCCCAAATGTTACGAAAATATCGCACTAAAAATCGAATAAATCGTAAAAGTACGATATTCATAAGAAATATTTCTTCGATTGTACCCAAAAACGTGGCAGGTCTAAGTTCAGAGATTTTGAAGGTCCCCTCCAATTTTCATCAAGATCGCATATGCCGTTTGCCCAGTAGAGAGCAAACAAACAGAAAAAAAATCACCCTAGCTAATTTTTTGGGGGGTCAGTGAAATTAAAGTCTCCGCTTCGCTCATTCAATTATTCACTCAACGGTTTGAGTAATTTAAAACAGAGGCCACTGTGCCACACTCGGTCAAATGCTCGGGAAATTTCTAGGAAAGCATATTTCCCTTCGTTGAGCGCCGATGATACTTCAGTAATCAACCGGATCAGAGGGTCAGTAGTTGAACGACCCGTTCAAAACCCGGATTGTGATTCGGGGATTATGTTATTGTTCTCGGCGAAACGGGCGAGACGGGATTGGATTACTCTTTCGAGTATTTTGCCGATCACGTTCAGTATAGGCTTATCGGCCGGTAGCTGCTAAATTGGTTAGGCGGTTGGTTTTTCTTGGCTATCATGACGACGGTGGTTGATTTCAAATGATGAGGAATGTATCCTAAATTGAGGCACCCGGTGAACAGGGAGGATAGGTGGTCAAATATGTACCATCCACGTCCATCTGAGATGTCTTAATATATCCATAAGTATGGGTTCCCGTCCAGCGGGAAAGCATTCAACAATACAAGGGGTACAATGCAGGTTGGTGCATGGATAAAAAAAATTACTTGGCCATTGACTTTTAAAGTTCTCATAATGAACTAAATTCAATGGCCAAGTAATTTTTTTTATGATTTTGAGTTGAACATTTTTACTTGTTTTACCACGAAAATAGTAGTATGATTTATTTATTTAGCTTTCGCTAGTTCGTACATGTTACAATCATAATATACAATATAAAATACAAATACAAATAATATAACATAATATACAATTATGCGCTTCACATAAGTAGAATTCAGAGTCTATACATAATACAAAATTAAACTATTCCAACAATTTCAGTCACATTCCTTCATATGAAAATTCAGATTTTAAAAAATTAATACATTCAGTTTTATATATATTGAATCTACTTTCTTTGATACCGTTTGGTAGACTATTATATAATTTGATTCCATTAATAAAAATTGATTTTTGGTTAACAGTCATATTTTGTATGTTGGTTGTATGTTGATTGTAGTGGTTGGCTTGGCGCTCGTTAACAGGCGAAATGATCTTACTTCTTTTCAATACGAAACTAGGGAGGAAGAATGAAAAAATTGGCTCAAATTCTATATCTCACAACATTCACAGCCAAAGACTTTTGAAGGAGAGCTTGGCTGCCGTTTTTTTTTTTTTTACAAATTTTTGTATTGGGGGGGGGGGGGTAAATAGTACTGTGGTTAAACCGACAGTACTATTTATAACTTCATAGTTAAACTACAATAGTTAGCCGCCATCTTTTACAATCTGGGGAACGTTACCTCTCGCAGCGCTACTGGTGGTGAAACGTCATACGGTCTCACATACGTGCTGCAGCATCACAGCAAGATTGTTGCAGTACAGTTCCAATCTATTCAGTTGTAGAATGCAACAACAATCCAGATGTTGTGAAGTAAGCCGTCTCGGTATTTTAGGGGTCAAAGCGCCCGACCGGCAATTGGGAGACTGGGGTTCGATACCCGCCGAGATGAATTTTGCAATTTCTGGATTGAAACCCTCGCTCATACCTGCGTGAGGTACAATGACATACATTGTGTTTAGATGGTCAGTTCAAAGGCAGTAGAATTGTTGCTGTAATGTTGCAATCTATCCAGATCTACAATGCACCAACAATCCAGATGTTATGAAGTTAACCGTCTCGGTAGATTAGGGGTCAAAGCGCCCGACCGGCAATTAATAATTAATTGGGAGACCGGGTTTCGATTCCCCGCTGAGATGGATTTTGTAAATTTTCGGGCTTGATTTCCTACACCTACGGGAGTATTTTGAGAAATTAAATCAATATGGATTGGTTTGACATTTATTTACAACATTCTTTAAATCTAGCTATAAGCCTAAGCGTTCTGGGCGTCAAACGATTGTTGCATTAATAATAAACACATTTTAAAAACGAAAGCGTGTACCATCGTGCCTATACACCTACTCATCCCATCCTTGATTCCTTGATGGAGTATACCAGACGCATTTGAAACCAATGCTCGCTCTAAGTCAAAGATCTATTTCCATCGGCTTTATGAAATCTGAAAAATTGTATCAAGTAATGCATTTTTTCTTTCAATTGTGAAATTTCTTCTTCAAAAAATTTTAGCATACCCTACCAGTACCTACTTCTAAACCAGAAATTGTCTTCCTTAGTGTGTATTTTCGTCGTCGATCGATACTGAATGCTTTCACTTTCATAACATAGTTAAATTTATGGTAATCTGAGAACCCCATTGATTAAACTCTTTAACAATTCGTGATGAAATGTTGCAGGTATGCGCTCTAGTGGCGAAGCGCGCGACTAGAGAATCGAGGTACCTCCGACCGCGCGCATGCTATTACATAGAGATTTGCGTTCGAATTGTGAGCGTTTGTATCTATTGATATTTCAAAATATAATCACGATTGATGGTTTACTGCAAGAAATAAGTCTTACGAAGTCAAATGATGCCTCAATTGTATCAGTATACATTTTCCAAAGATGGAGAAAACGATTTAAGTGAATGGCAGTTTTTGCGACAAATGTTGAGAATTGTGCGTTCTTATGGTAGGTTTTTGGGTTTTGGCTGATTTTATCATTTGTTTTAACACTCGACAACTATGAAATGATTTTAATCTGGCGATATTAGTCTATGCTGATGTAGTATTTACTCTTGTAGTCAACTATTACAACAGACAGAGGGTCGGACGAAATAATAGGCATATAGGCCCTAGATCTCATTTTAAGGCCTAGAATTTGCAGGTATTTGTATTGTACTTTGACAGCTTTCATGGTATTTGTTTATTATTTTAAAAACATTAACATAATACTCTTACATTCCCTATAGTATGCGATCTTTTTCACATATTATCTTAGTTATTTTTATTGTATGTTGCCTGTCCCATGAGCTGCTAGCCTCTATAATCTAGGATTTTAATACATAATTATTGTGAATATGCTTATATACGTCGACATAATCACGTAGACGAAATCACTGTCAAGTTGAATATAATTTTGGTTATATATTAATTTTGTTCACGTAGTTCAAAATAAAAATAGGAAATAGAGGTCACACAAATAAAGCCATGTCTCAATCTCGGTCTCAATGCTTCGAAATCGAATCGAGTTGCCCAATTTTATCTGTCATGGTCATTGTTATCTTATTGTTGTAATAATTGCGTGTATTTTGTACAATACTAGAGCTTTGAGATAAATTTATAGCCTCCTTATTAAAATGTCCATTGAAAAGGAAACTACAATATGAAACGAGATTGTGATGTTAGGCGTAGGCCTAAAGCTCTGAACTGGTGGATTGTCATATGTGAGTGCGTGTGTGTGTAGGGTGGGGGGAGGGGGGCTATTTTATCATTTTATATTATTTGTATTGCCGCATTTTGTTTAAAAACCGTTTAAATGTGTGCGAAATAGGATAAATAAATAGTAAATAGTAATCGACCGTAAATCATAGCATGCATCACTTATGCATACAAGTGAAGTGCAAAAAGCGGGCACAGAAATTAGGAAACCATCATTTTACAAAATGAAAAACATCTTAATTACACTGTGAAAATATTCAGGTTGTCCATTATAACGGTAGTATATTTTAGAACGATGCAAAGATGTTGTATCGTCTCAAAAAACTGTTGATTGTTATACGCCGGCGTGTGTTTAACAGCGGCTGTACCTCGTTTCTCCGGCTATATTGCAAGAATCCGCGCGACGGTGGCGCGATCTCTTGTTACTTTTAATGTCGAATTACTATCCCGTCTAAGCAGATTGGCTTATCGATGTCAATTCCCTACTCCTCGCAATTAAAACAAAATGTCATTTCTCTTTATCGGTTTCCCTTCATCTACAACTTGCTTGCCACACCTACGTATGACAATAGGAAAGTTTCATGAGTAGTACCAAATAATAAATATTTCTTTAGTGTACATTTTTTAGTGTACAGAAAGTAGCTTTTAATTAAAGGGGTATTCACCCGCTTAACTCAAAATATATATTTCATTTAGGCTAACTAGTTATGAATTTCGGTAAAAATCTACATGGGGACGATCTTTATGCCCCGTGACCTTGGAGGAAATTTATCGAAAAAATATTGGCCATTATTGACGTACTCGACAGTCTAATCTGTAAGTCCGATGTCATGACGCGAGTAAGACATTAGAATGATAATAATAACTAAAGATAATATGCACTTTAAGAGAAGACAGTTTTAAGTAAAGATTAAACATACTGGGAACATGGGTTAGATCAGTTAGGAATTAGGGCTAATGTAAAATCACTTAGTATTTCGTAGAAGATATCAAAGCAAACAGTCATGTGTCGGCTACCTATATGAACACACAAGAGGGTTCTAGAAGGTAATTAAGTCAGTGGAGACTAACATGTCACACTGGAGGGGGGAAGGTGATATAAACCCAGGACAGGTAGGGAGCAGGGTTCACTCGGCTCATTCAGATCACTTGGATCATTAGGCGCATTTATTCATTCATTCTGTTCAATCGTTCTTCTTGTGTTATGTAATTGTTTAAAGGGTTTTGTGATGGCGTCAATGACGACCATGTAATTAATATACATAGATACAATGTGTAAAGTGTCAGTGTCATTATCTACGTGTCTGCACATCAAGGGGGTGAGTACCCATGCCATTTAATTTGTATACTGTTAAATAAATATCAACAATAATACTAATAGTGTTTATACAACTTCGTATTTCCTTCTCTTGGGGTACACATATACCCCAAGAACCCAATACGCCTCACATCTTATTCCTCATGGTTTTCCTTCTTTCCCTATAAAGAAGGTGGTGGCAGCTATAAAGACCAGCCAGCATCCACACCATGACACTGGTGGCCAGCGGTGGTGATTTTTTAAAACCTTTATCAAAATTCAATGGATAGGAAAGAAATAATAATGCAAAGTTGTATAAACCGAGGATAGTGATTTTGATAGGATGTGCATGTTATAATATATACTGACGGAATAAAGTCACAATTATACTCAAATAATTTTTGTGAACGTGTTTTATATAACTAACAATGCAGGATAATATAGATAACATAGAGTCAGGGAATGGGGTTCCTCTCGTTGACCAATCTATGACAGATCGAGAAGTAGTGGTAGACGCTCAGCGGACAGTTGGTGTAGGCGACGCTAACGACGTCCGATTCGGTTTGAATCATACAGGACAGTCAGGGCAGGTCAGGGCGTCTGTGGAACAAAGAGAAATGACGCATCTCAGTAATTTGAGTCAGTTGCAGCTCGTGCCTGAATTTTCTGGGAAAATAGACGGCATTAGGATTCATCATTATTTCAATCGTATCGATGAGCTAGGGCTAATGGGATCATGGACCCCATCGCAGAAGGCCGTTATTGCAAGACTGAAATTGCAAGGTGACGCGAGGGAGTACGTCATTAGTAACTCTGATTTGGTAAACGCACCTTACGATGACCTAAAGGCTCATCTATTACAGTGGTTTAAAGTAGAGGAATCACACAACCTGCTTGTCCACAAATTTGATCACTGCTTTCAAAAACCAGGGGAAACGATTCGTCAGTATTCAACGAGATTGTACATAGCCGGACATAACATGTTGATCCTAGAAGGAAATGAGGCGGAACAACGTCTACGTAAAAAGCTCATGGATGAACGTATGCTTACTCAGTTTCTTAAGGGCATAAGTGGGAATATTCAGAGGTTAGTCTTGAGTAGTGACCCGAAAACTTATATGGAAGCATACGATAAAGCCATACTGGAAGAGGCAATCGATAATTCTCTGGGTACTGATGGTAAGATACCGTCGGTTTGTTTGATAGAGACCGCCGTAGAGCGCAAAACCAAAGTCAAATCACATCAGCTTGTTGATAAATCGCCTCGGCAGCCACAGACTCAGTCAGGTTCGAATCCTCTAGTAGCCAACCTTACACCCACAGGGGACATACCGCCTAGGGCCGGTAGGGATATGCAATGTTATCGCTGTGGAGGAATAGGGCATTTTTCTAATATTTGTCCAACGCCTCGGGACTATAGCACTCAGGTGTCACAGTCTAGTACACCGCAAATCAGCGCGAACACTCGACGAAATAATAATCAACAACGACCTGCGTGCACATATTGTCGCAAGATAGGCCATATGCAACACAATTGTTGGTTGTTAGACCCATCTAGGTGCCGTCCTAGGAATGAAGGGCAATATTTTAGAAACCTTCAGCCTACACAGACCAGGTTCGTGGAACAGAATCGCGCGGGTCAGATAACAGGGGGTCAAGATACTGCAAATAGGGGATCGCTGAATCAGGTGCAACATTTAAACTAACGGAACCACTCCGAGGTATCCCGCGAGAAGTGGTTATCACAAAACTAGTGAATATAACAACCTCTGTAGATTCCGTCGATTCAGGGATACAAAAAACACTTATACAGGTAGGCATTGTTACGCCACATCAACACAATGTTGTTGCTATTTTTCTGTTAGATACGGGAGCGGATGTGTCACTATTAAGTGAGGATATTGCAAACCTATATGGTATTCCGATAGCTACAAATACGAGATACATTTCTAGTGTAACAGGGCACCAGCTACCGATTGTAGGAGTAGCTCACGTGGACCTTCAGCTAGGGAATCGAACGTATAGCTACCCGCATTTTGCAGTGTTTAATAGGGAACTAGGATTGAAATGGGGGGGAATTTTGGGTGTAGACTTCCTTCGTTTCTTTAATTTCGATCTAATATATAGTGCAAGTCAGTTAAGGGAAGGAAACAATGTAATCGATTTTTATGAGACTAGGAATGAGGCTAGTTTCACGTCAGAAGTGAATACACTTTCTCTCGACCCCACGGTTTCGATAAATAGTCGTTTCGCGGCGGTACAACATGAGATGAGTGAATTACGTGACCAGGTATCGAACCTAGTGTCATTCTGTAGACCTACACAGGTTGAGTGTGTATCTAGGGTTTCTGACAGGTTTAGCCAGATTTCCCCACGTTCCACACCAAAAAACCCCAAAACGAAAATGACAGGTTTTAAATTTTTTAAAAATTAATGTAATATGAATTGGAATTAGCTGAAAACTTTTTTAATTTAGTTGGGAGTGATATAAGGGGTAATTGTACTAGGCTTTTTTTTAAAATCTTAAATGGTAAATGTGTTGGTTTTTTGGCGTGCGTGTTTTACAGCGTGGCGGGAAAAGGTCATAAATGGTAAATAAAAAAAACTTTCAGTTTCAGGGAAAGCTGGGATTAGCGAGAAGGGGGTTGAAGGCTTTATCTCCGATCAGGGGTCTTTTCGTTTTACGAGTATTTTTCTTAAAACAGTTTTTTTTAAAAAAGGGGGTAAAAATTACGTAAAAAGGGTATAGTATTTCATGTGTGTGGGGTCTGGGAACCACTAGGGTGTGTGGTATTTTTTCTAATCCTTTGTTTTTGCTATAATTTGGTCTAATTATGTTTTCAGGGATTTTCATTTTTTTGGTGAAATAGCACATTCATGGAGCCATGGATCCCGACACTTCGGGGACTCGTCGTTGTCGGGTTGCCCCAATTTTAGGACCCTGATCTTGTCGCCCCCCCAAAGTTTGCTTCCCGTCAACACGATGTAGCAATGACACAACAACGCATGGATGCGTGAGGCATCCCTTGACGCGAAATCGGAAAACGTTCATATTTTACTTATCCCCATTTTTCATAAGCTCACTTGACTGAATTTAAAATATGAACTTTGCAACAAAATATTTTTTTGGTTTTAGACAGAATATGATTTTTAGACTCCCTAAACGTACGTCCCAATACTATGTTTGAACTTAGCTTTCATATTTGTCATTCCCGGTCAATGCCGGAAAGATAAAAAAACGATACGTCTTGATGATTAGAGTTTTGCAGTAAAGAGATAACAGTTATAAAAAATTAAATTTTGAATTGAAGGGGACTTTACCTAATGTCATAATGATTTTTTGCTTTATTTTTTTTACAATGGTCAAAATTAGTCGGAAACGTTCACCTGTTTATTGGCGGCATTACCAGGGGGGTGATTCTATTTATGGGCAGGCATTGATCCAATTTTAATTTTACAGCCACTCCCCCTGTGACATCAGCGGGAACCAAGGCTCGAATGAGAGTCGGAGGGGCAAAGTCCGGGGACCGGGCCTGTATACTCCATCTACGCTAAAAGGACAGAGGGCAAGCAGCCACAGACACTAGGGGGATGAACGACTACAGTCGTGTGACGTCCGGGGGGTACGGCCTTTGCTGGGAAAACGACCCACCGACCTGTCTTACAGCGTGCAAAAATGCAGTGCCAAAAATGCAGTGCAACACGTACGCAGCCTTCATGCTGACGGGGGGTTCCCTATCCCTCCCAACAAAACGGGTGACTTTGATTTAACCGCGTTAAATTTGTTAGTACAATGGGTTTACTTACCCCTGACGGAGCACGGCGGGGGGCTTTGTGGTACTTTTCCCCTTGGGGCCTGGGGGTAATCTCCACGATCCCCGTCGTCTTTCTTGTATTTTTTCTTGGAACAATCGCCGATTCACTGATCGTGCGTCGTATTCGAAGTCTTTTTAGGTCACACGCGGAAATGCACGCGGATTATTGTGTAACTGCAAATTTTTTACTGAAAAAAAAATGTGTGCCCCACGAACATTATGGATGTCCAGTCTACATGGGCGATTCTACTGTATGTAACCTATTCTTACTTACTACGTTCGATACTTTTTATTTTTATTAAATATTTTTCTTTTTTTTTATTCTAAAGCGTTTTGTTGTTATGTTTTTTGTACAGGGAACACGCCGAATAAACCGATCGAGGGCATAGGGGGCTTGTTTTTTTTGGGGTGGGTTTTTTTTTTCATGTATTTTTTTTGATTTTTATAGTTTTGCTTTTGTTTTATGTTCTTTTTTACTTTTTATTTTGGTACTTTTTGGGTTTTTTAAATTTTGAGTTTTTTAGTTTAGGCACCATGGACCGGATAATTTTTTGGGGGTATTTTTTAGACGCCGTTTTTGGGGGTTGAATTCTGATTAAAATAAGTTTGTTTTGATTTTCTCTAATATGAAATAGTAATTTTATATTTTGGGAAATTTTTTAATTTTTTGGGTTTTAAAAAGGTTTTGGGTTATCTTTTTTTCGTCACAAAACTTTTTTTGTAAAAAAATGTTTTTTTTGGGACAGTACTAACTGTGGGAAAATTTGGGACTTTTATTTCTCCTGACAAATAATTTTTTCAGCGGTATTTTTGCGTATTATGCTTATTGTCTTTTAGCATTTTACTAGGACCTATGAGTTTGTGATTTTTTTTGTTGTGCTTTTGCAAATTAAATTTTATGTGGGTAAAATATTAATTGTAATTTTAAAATCCCTTTAGTAGAGACACTTAGAACGCACCAAAAGTTACGGTAAATTTTTGGGTTGGATATTTACAGGATAGAGGACTAGTTTTTTGACCAAATTTGGGTAAAATAACTCTTCCACTAAAAAATCGCCCGGGACGGCGCTGGGCATAATTATCTTTCTGGGCGAGGGCACACCTCTTATTCACGCTTTTTTAAAAAAATAGGACTTCAGCTTACGCATTTGAAAATGGCAGTCGGGGACCTTTCAACTTTTTCCCCTACTTGCTTGCATGGAAAATTTTGGATGTCGGCCGTATGATTTGTTTTGGGCGGGAACGGCTATTGAACGGTGGGTGCAGGCTTCTTGTGTATGTCCTGTCACTACACCTCATAATAAAATACCTTTTACATGGTAGGCCTCCTGAGTGTCCACAAGTCCCACAGACATGCGTGCAAGTTTGTCCACGAGGTTTAGTCCTAGCAATCTTGTCCACCGTACCTATCTACTCGCGCCATTCTCAGTTGGTGGACGTCTGTCCTTAATTTTTGTCACACCCTTGTGAAAGGGTATGCCAAAAGTTCACCCGGGGGCGTAGGTGATGTCATGACGCGAGTAAGACATTAGAATGATAATAATAACTAAAGATAATATGCACTTTAAGAGAAGACAGTTTTAAGTAAAGATTAAACATACTGGGAACATGGGTTATGTTAGGAATTAGGGCTAATGTAAAATCACTTAGTATTTCGTAGAAGATATCAAAGCAAACAGTCATGTGTCGGCTACCTATATGAACACACAAGAGGGTTCTAGAAGGTAATTAAGTCAGTGGAGACTAACATGTCACACTGGAGGGGGAAGGTGATATAAACCCAGGACAGGTAGGGAGCAGGGTTCACTCGGCTCTTCAGATCACTTGGATCATTAGGCGCATTATTCATTCATTCTGTTCAATCGTTCTTCTTGTGTTATGTAATTGTTTAAAGGGTTTTGTGATGGCGTCAATGACGACCCATGTAATTAATATACATAGATACAATGTAAAGTGTCAGTGTCATTATCTACGTGTCTGCACATCAAGGGGGTGAGTACCATGCCATTTAATTTGTATACTGTTAAATAAATATCAACATAATACTAATAGTGTTTATACAACTTCGTATTTCCTTCTCTTGGGTACACATATACCCCAAGAACCCAATACGCCTCACATCTTATTCCTCATGGTTTTCCTTCTTTCCCTATAAAGAAGGTGGTGGCAGCTATAAAGACCAGCCAGCATCCACCCCATGACACCTCTATATTTCGTTTTGTAATTTGGGCAAGTTGTTCGGTCAAAATATGCTGATTATTAACAATGCATATTTTTGCGTGATTTAGTGAATATTTGTGCACAGCTTCAAGGCACGATGTTATAAATTCCCATTTTAGATTGTTACGGTGCTCTAGTATCTATATCAGCCGATTTAAGAAATTTTCAAAAAGCCAATTTTCGCAAATTTCAGGATCAAAAAATTAATAAAAATCGTGTTAAGCCTATATCACAGTTACAAGATATTATAATTTTTTAACGGTCCTTTTAGTGTAGTATTGTGCAACAGAATATGTGGTAAGAACAATGCTTTTGGGTAATAGCCCATTTCAGTTAAATAATTAATAAATAAATAAAAATCATGAGACTTCCCTCGCCGGGATTCTTCTTCTGATCATCTGTCAAAACAGTTTCTTACCGACTATTATTGAAACAATGACATTTTATAGACATTGAGCCGAGCCCTATAACAAACGATTTTACTTTTCTTGCACATATTATGATGAAAGAATGCTATCACCATCATCATCACCTCCATCATCATCAATCATCATAGCCAGCGGTTTAGCCGAGCTCGTTTAACCGGTTCCCACTCGAACACCGAAGTTAAGCAGAATCGGGCGTGGTCATGGGTAGAGGGTGACCGCTCTACCCTGAAACTCACGTATACCGCTGGTTAGAGCAGATGGAGGGTTCGAAAGCTAGTGTAACGGCTTCGTTCTCCTTGACGTCTGCTCGGCAGTCCGGGTTAGTGGAGGAACCTATATGACTGTCAAAGTTACACGTCCTGTCGGATGGGACGTTAAGCCGTTGGTCCCCTGGTACTTTTCGAAAGGAGTAGGCTACGTGCCGGTACCGGGTTTCCCCTCCTCCCTTCTGTTCATACTTCATCCTATCACCACTCATCGTCTCGATTAGCCAAAGTGCATAAATATGAGACGTTAAGCAATATTCAATCAATAAATCAATCAATCATCATAGAAATCAACAGAATGCGATATACATAATATGTGGGCAATCTTAATTTCTGATGCCGTCCGCGGTGGCACATATTATACTATTGTGACGCTGACGAATTACACTATAGGAGGACGCGAATTTGAATCCCGCACAAGGCACTCTTTTTATTGTAATTGACCTTCACACTCATCTATAATTGGATGCGCGTAGCGAGCGAAGCGAAGATTCCATTCTACTACAAAAAAAAAGTCCAAAATGTTTTTCTTTCTTTTTTCTGTTTGTATTTTTGTGTGTTAGTTAGCACGATTCCGGCTAAACCGATACTCCAATTGCGATTAAATTTTCTGGGGGCCTTCGAATCTCTGAACTTAGATCTGCCACGTTTTTTAACGTAATCAATAAATTATTTCTCATGAAAATCGCAATTTTACGTTTTTTTCGATTTTTAAAAACATTCTTCGACTCATAACACCTACATGCTTTGTACGATTGTAATCAATTTTTCACAGAACCTTAATTTTATAAATTAATATATTCGTGTGAAATTTGAGCGCAATCGAAAAATTATTTCTCATGAAAATCGCTATTTACCGCATTTTTTCGTTTTAAAAATTAAAAATGACGCTCATCCAACAACGCGCCTGAAAAAGCGTTTGCGACGCTTCCTAGTTGTACTAATCGTCTCGAATAGCAAACTTGAAATAATAAGGACGCGATCTGTATTTTATTATTTCGTACTACTTTTCCAGCAAAGATTCCATCCACTACACTGGAGAAAAAATCCGGAATGTTTTTTCTTTTTTCTTTTTTCTTTTTTTCTGTTTGTATTTTTGTGCGTTTGTTAACACGATTCCGGCTAAACTGATACTCTAATTGCGATGAAGTTTTCTGTAGGCCTTCGAAATCTCTGAACTTAAAACTGCCACGTTTTTGAGCGCAATCAAAAATTATTTCTTAAAAAAATCGCATTTTTTTTCAAAAAAATAAATCTAAATTTTTTCACAGAACCTTTATTTTATGAATATATAATATTATATAATCGTGTGAAATTTGAGTTGTCAACGTCAACGATCACCATTGGTTACCATTCATAACAAACTACATGAAACATCGTCGACTTCTTTGGCTTCTTTGTATACTTCTTGTTTATCTTAAACTAGGAGGCAGTGAATTACTTGTGATGCCTCCAGGAAGTGTTGAACACATAACTTCTAATTATACGTGCGTTAAACGTACGTTTAACACAGTCGAGTATTTGCTGGGGTAGCACACATCTGAAAAAAAATGAAATTGCACATTATTCACCATAAATAAACCATAAATCACACCATAAATACATACTTTATTTCTCGATTTGGTTAATCGGGAAACACTCCCGTGGGTGTAATTGTTTTTATTTACTACAATTCAGAAATTAAATAGTAATAAATAAATAGTAATAAAAATAAATACATACATAATTAATAAACTTCCACTACAACTAATTGGTTATCGGACACTTGATGTATGCCCTAAACCCTTGTAACTAATTAAAAACTAATAATTACCCCTACTAATTAATTCTATACTAAAATACGAAGGTGACAGTGAGCTACTCACAAACTTGATATTATGCACTATTTGTTCTTAGGTGCGTTGCTAACGTATTGACGAAGGAGTAGCTTCACGGTTCTAGGTAGTCCAACGATCCTTGTCATCTTGTCAAAAATCTGGTGAGCAGGTGACGCTCCGGGCTTAGTGGAGCTTCTGTAGGGGCTGAAGACTACACGCATTCACTGTAAATAAAAGGCTAGATAAGACTTAGGTAGGGTACACTAGGAAAACAACAAAGTCATTGTTCGACGAGTGAGCGAGTCACTTGTTGAGTACCCGGTAACATTCCCTATCCTCCCTCTACCTAAGGCTGGATCATTGGTCTTTCCTCCCTATAGCCTATTAGACTTGAGTGTCGCATTATGGCCTTACAGTTGGCGTGCCCTCATACCAAACTCAAAACTGTAGCCTATCTTTTATACCTAATATATCAATCAAACGTTAAATGCAAATGTTTCCCGTGTACTCAACACATTACTCACTCACTATAGTACGTTTACTTGGGCGTTGGACACATTGTTCTCTTCGAAAGCGGAGTTCTTTTGTATGTCAGCTAATTGAATTTTATACAATTTCATATTCCAAGTTGCATCACGCCCGATGATTGATAGTAGGATAAGACTAGAATGTCATAAAAAATGTAATTAATAAAGTAATAAATAAGTGTATCCAATACAATCATTAACTCTTGAAATCATTATTAAAATCAAAATCAAATGATTTTAACTAAAACGTATGATATTTTTGTAAGTTTTATCCACTTTGAATAACAAAAATCGGACATCATTTACGGTTTTTAAGTATTTTTTCATTATACAAAATAATATAAATAAAATACTTAAAAACCGTAAATGATGTCCGATTTTTTTCATTCAAAGTGGATAAAACTTACAAAAAATCATACATTTTTGTAATGGCATTTGGTATATAACGAGAACTCTAAAAAGTCAATGGCTAAGCAATTTTGGTTGGCTTGGCGCTTGTCAACAGACGAAATGATCTTACTTCTTTTCATTGCGAAATTAGGGAGAAAGAATGAAAAGCTTGGCTCAACTTCTATATCTCACAGCATTCACAGCGACTTTCGAAGGAGAGCTTGGCTGCCGATTTTTCCAAATTTTTGTTTTTGTGGGGGATTATGTATACTGGTACCGTTACATTTTCGACTTTTGTAGACCAAAATATATTAACGATTTTTTTACTAACCATTTATGGGCTGTGCTGTGCGGCCCTGGTTTACTTTTTAACTACCTCTATCCACAATGTCTATACTTGAGTGTTTCCCGACTTAAAACAATTGGGAAATAAACCCTCGCTCATACCGGCGATACGTTATGATGTATAAATAATATTTATCTCTCAATTTCATTAATCAGGAAACACTCCCGTAGGTGTAATTGATTCATAACAAAATGTATCTCAGCGGAGTATCGAACCCCGGTGTCCCAGTTGCCGGCAATTAAGAGACCGGATTGATAAACATGAAACTCAAGTATCTATTCAGCACCTGAATTTAGTCTCATCAAATGAAAATCAATCAATCAGACCACAATTGAAGAAATGTTCATTTGGTCGCCACCTGAGGTTCCTGGGTAGATTTTTGCGTAGGCCTAGTCGCATTAAACGTACGTTTTACACACGTTTTACACAGTCGTGTATTTGGTCGGGTAGCACATATCTAAAAAAAAATGAAATTGCACATTATTCACCATAAATAATCGCATAATAAATAAACTTCCACTACAACTAATTGGTTATCGGACACTTGATGTATGCCCTAAATAATTCTTTACTAAATTACTCCTACCACGTTGTAAATTTCAAAAGCGATCCATCAATGAAGTGAGGGCGTCTCGACAGTACCGATGACACTGCGACCGTACTATGTCCTCTGCTAATTATTAGGACGAATCATCAGCTGTGGGGGCCCCGTGGACGTCTAGCACCGTCAGAACCAAGTAATAGCGCGCCAACTGAGAACTAAGAACTTAGATGCCAAACGGACCTCAAGGCGAATCTCAGTCAATTATTTTACAACGGCTAGTGCTATTACGCCTGCTACAAGCACTCAATCACTGCTATAACTATAACTAATTGGTACCTACATATACATACGTACATACATATATACCTGGTACATACATATCTACATACATACCTATTCCACCTTATACACGTTTGTCAATTCCACGGCGTAACAACCCCGGCTACTACAACGGTCTCAAGAGTGCTGATAGACTAATCTAATACGGTACCACTCCTCTCCTAAGTCCCCTACTTTGCATCGGGAATTTTAATCAGGTCATGAGATTAAAGCTTCCAATTCGGATCACGGCGATGCTATGGTGCGCGATCCTTAACCTCTAACCAGATCACATACTCTGGACACCTACCAGAATAGGCGCTATCACAATGAAATTGGCAACGATCTCGTTTCATTTTTCAGAATTGCTTACTAAACTATTCTTAATCCGCCTTATAATAGTGCTATTAGTACCATTACGAACACTTTTTACGACCTCTTCTACCGTTAAGGTACTAGGTCTATAGCTACATTCATAAGCTTGCGCAGGGTGGGCCAGGGGGTGCCTTGCCCCCTACCCCAACATTCTCACAGTGAGTGCCGTTCCTTTCGACCTGCGTTGTATGACTCATTTGCTGCGTTCACTCGTCTAACGAGTATTCTTTTTATTCATTAACGTCATTTGTTCGTCTTTAACAAACATTGCCTGGAATATGGCTGCTATATATTAGGAAGGCAATCCATGACGTACAGCAATATGACAGCCAACAATATGACAGCCAACAATATTTATGACGTCACGTGCAAATAAAAGATGGCCCTAGATACAACTTTTGTTTCATAATCGTTTGCACAAAATGAAATTATCATCACAAACTAGTTGTGTGATTATTCATTGTTCATTACCTTATTGATAATTGAAGCTTACCATGGCGTTGTAGTCTGTTTTTCGTGTTCCTAACTATAGGTACAACTTTCAGCTACCTTTGTAAAATGAAAATAGTTTTTTGTCATTTACATATGAAAAATTAATTTAAATTATTTTCATGTATCTCGCCACTCTATCAAGCTGGAAGAACATAATATTATGTTGCTTGGCTTCTCTTTATGCTGTGGCGGGGAACAATGACAGACTGGGTGAGATCTCTATTATATGTTATATTAACATACACTTTGAAAACGTTGGAATCTAACAATAAATGCTAAGAGTATTATCAACAATGCTTTTGCCATGGCATGCTTGATTTAATTACTATTGTGTATAGATCTTCAAATTAAAATACTTATCTTTTTCTTTTGAAATTAATGATATTATCATGTTTAAATGCAATAATCATAAAGCTGATTTAAATTAATTTACCAAATCCCTTAAGGGAGGACGTTGCTTAAAAACGTATAATAAACGAAATAGTTACACAAAATAAAAGATTGTGTTTTATGTTTTAAATAATTCTAATAATAATTTGGTAGGTTTTTTTAAAGTATATTTTATATATTTGTATTTTAAGTATAATTTTATATATATTATACTAGGCCGCTTCGCGAACGCTTTTTCTAGTCACGATGATGGATGAGCTTTTTTGTAAGTTTTTAGTATGCGGGAGATCTCTTTACTTTTTCAAGTCCCATTGCAAAATCATTTTTGTTAAATTAGGATATTTGTTAAAAAGTAGTTTTTTAAATTAAAATATAATGTTAAATATCTGGAGGCCAAAGATTGCTTTTTGAACGCATTGTAAGTAATTCTTGTCAAGTTTCTATAGTTACTTGTTTATTTTTATCCACCTCAAAAAAATCATTAGAAGAGCCAAGCGACGTTTCATCCAGCAGTTATGCCCTACAAAGTATTGATATCATTTCGCCCCGTGACTAACGCCAAGCAATGGATTTCAACGTTGTGTTCCTGTACAAAACATAATGAATGGCACATAAATTACAGTCAATTCATATTAATCAAAGTATTCAAATATATAATAAATAACACTAATAAAGCTTGGCGCATTGACAAAAATGTTGTACTCTTTGTGCACGCTCTCCGTTGCTTAGGCATTTGCCACACCCACGGTCTTCGACAGATATCTACTACCGCAAAGCCACATATTTTCTTTACTGTTTGTGTTGTACTTGTCAAACAGTCGGTATTGCATGATGACCTCTTGGTCGGAGGTTCGATCCTTGCCACACGCTCGCCGTTGTCAATGCGCCAAGCTTTATTAGTGTTATTTATTATATATTTGAATACTTTGATTAATATGAATTGACTGTAATTTATGTTCCATTCATTATGTTTTGTACAGGAACACAACGTTGAAATCCATTGCTTGGCGTTAGTCACGGGGCGAAACGATATCAATACTTTGTATGGCATAACTGCGGGATGAAACGTCGCTTGGATCTTCAAGTATATCTCAAACCTTTTAGGTGTGAAAGGCTTGGCTGGCTTTTTACAAGTTTTTGTATGTGTAGATTATACTATCTGGATATAGAATGGAGAGATTTGTGTTTTAAGTTATATTCTTCATTCGAGTTGTAAAACCCCAAGTTTGAGTAAACTATTCAAAACAGAATGTAGTAGCAGAAAGGGCTATGGAAGAGTCAAGGGAAAATAAAGACAATAAACTAGAAGATCCCGTCACTCGAAGCAGTAGAAAAACCCTCATAGTGTTCAAGGCATAGATATTAAACACCTATAGTAGGCTAGATCAGCAGTCATTGGTCCACTTCCGTGACAATTTGAAGCCATCTTGAAAGACCTGTTTGCATGATATGTATATGGGAGCGATTTGTAGGCCAGATAGTTCTCAAGATTGCCGTCGGTTGACATGTAAGCATACTAGCCATTAACACCAAATGATTACTAAATTCCCTTATGCAATAACTTCGTATTGTTTCGTCTGTTTGTACATACCATGCTGCACAAGCTAAAACCATATCAAACAATCCAGTAAAATACGTTATTGCATTAAAAAAGCATATAAATTAAAACGCCAAATCGCCATCTTGAATATGGCAGATTGACGGAGAAGTGGCCAATCTCGGGGCTCGACTTAAAAGAGCTGTCAACAAGTGATGAAGCTACAACTGCTACAACTTCTCGAAGAAAAATCGGGTTTTTAATTTCGCAGCGCGAAGATTCAACAGAACAACAAGGAAGAAGAATAAGAAGAGGCAAGAAAAATAAATTGAAAATATAAATTAAACTTCTTGAAGAAAGAGAATCTAAACAGGTCGCTGGAGATGCGGTTGACCAAAATAAACTTTAAAATGTGACATGGTTGATGGTTCAAAAGGAGAAGAAAAAATTTAGTTTACAGGGGGGGAAGGAATGACACCGCCTGTACAATGTTGGATACATTGTGGGCAGCAGTGGCCTAAAGTGCTTTGTTTACAAAAGGAAATTATTGCAGAGGAAGTTGGTAGATGTTTATATTTTGAGTTTGAAGAGTTCAGTGTGCATAGCAGGTCCGTGATACCAGTGATACTGTGTCCCAACTAACGTCCGTGGTAGGCTAGTACTCGTCTAGGAAGGATCATCTTCAACATCAAAGATGAAGGTGTCCATGTTTGTCCTCCTTGGGCTGATGGCGGTATGTATCGTCACAAATGTCATGGCTGCTCCACAGAACCAACATCAGACTAAATCGAAAGAACCTGTCTGCGGCTATCAGGCGTGTCCTACTCTTGACTGTAGGAAACTGAACGTCCACATGGTACCACACACACACGACGGCGTTGGCTGGCTGAAGACGGTTGATCAGTATTATTATGGAGAAAGCCAGGGGAGGTCAAGTGCTGGAGTAAAAAACATCATTGATTCCGTTGTTATTGAGTTAACAAAAGACCTTCAAAACGATTTGTCTACGTCGAGACTGCATTTTTGTCGAAATGGTGGCGGGAAGCGTACGAATATTCTCGGGCCAAAATGAAAAAATTAATTATTTCCGGCCAGCTGGAAATCATTGGTGGGGCCTGGAGTATGAACGATGAAGCGTCCACGCACTATCAATCAATTATTGACCAGTTCACTTGGGCCCTGAGGGTTCTCAATGACTCGCTTGGTGAATGTGCTCGACCACGTGTCGGATGGCAGATAGACCCGTTTGGTCATTCCCGTGAGATGGCGTCCCTGTTCGCCCAGATGGGATACGACGGACTGTTCTTTGGACGTCTGGATTACCAAGACAAAGAATTCAGACTCGGAACGAAAAAAGCAGAAATGATCTGGAGAGGTAGTCCCGATAATATTGGGGTTGACTCTGACCTGTTCACTCACGTACTGTACTGGGGTTACAACCCTCCACCTGGCTTCTGTTTCGATACTTTTAATTGCAACGACAGTCCCATGAACGACGATGAAAACAGTTCCACGTACAACATTCCGAACAAAGTGCAGAGATTCCTCGACTTCGTTAATACACAGGCGGCTTTCTACAAAACGAACAATATCATCTTGACCATGGGGGGTGATTTTCAATATAAAGATGCAAACAAGTTTTTTAATAACATGGACAAGGTAATCAAGTATGTAAACGCAGAACAGACTAAGGGGAGTCGGGTGAATGCGTTCTATTCTACCCCGTCTTGCTCCCTACAAGGCCGTAAACAAGGAAAACATCACTTGGCCTACAAAGAGGGACGATTTCTTCCCCTACGCGAGCGAAGAACATAACTATTGGACCGGTTACTTCACTTCCAAGCCAAAAATCAAACGTTTCGAGCGACTTGGCAACAACTTCTTGCAGGTATGTAAACAGATAGCTTCTCTGGCGTTTATCGACGACGAGATTGCCCCCGGAGTGACCCGCGCTCCGCGAGGCCATGGGAGTGATGCAACATCACGACGCAATCACCGGTACGATGCAGGATCACGTCGCTCAAGACTACGCCAAGCAACTCTACGCCGGGATAGACCAATGCGGAAAAACTGTGCAAGTGGCCATCAATAAATGATGAACAAAGGCACCGTCCGTATTACCTGTATTGTCATGTCTCAAAATAAACATAAGTGAATGTAAAGCGTCTGAGACTTCTGAAATGTTTGTTGTTACAGTCTGGAATCCTCTTAGTCAATTTGTCTCTTACTACGTACGTTTGCCAGTGTTGGAGAGTAAATACTTGATCAAGGACTCGGACGCTAAAGTGATCTCTTCAGAGCTCATTACGATCCATAAGAGTGTGCTTGACGTTCCTGGTAGGGAGAGTGCCGCTATCCATGACCTTGTCTTTCGAGCACAAGATGTTCCTCCCTTGGCTATCGCTCCTACACGTTTCGATTCCTGCCCTATTCCAGAATGAAGACACTTTGAGCGTTGACATTGTCATCGGTAATTGGGACATCCGATTGACTCTGGACGATACTGGTGTTACGAAATCAATTTTCATGAACGGGTTGTTGTTTAATGTCCGACAGTCGTTTAGGTACTACATCGGGTCAGAATATGGCAGACGGTCCGGTGCATACGCCTTCCGTCCGAAGAGACAAGAGACCGTTAATATCCCAATTACCAGTTTCGAAGTGCATTCTGGGGAATTGGTTGAAGAAGTTCATCAAGTCTTCGGAAACGGATGGGTGAGTCAAGTTATTCGAGTTTACAGAGAGGAAAACCACGTGGAGTTCGAGTGGATGGTGGGGCCGATTCCAGTTGATTCTGGCAAAGAGGTGATTAGTCTTTACGAGACAGATCTTAAGAGTAACTCGTCATTTTACACAGACTCGAACGGAAGGGAGATGTTGAAACATGTTCGCAACTTCCGACCAACGTGGAATTTAACCTCAAACGAGAACATCTCGTCAAACTACTATCCGGTCACTTCCAAGATACTCATCAGAGACGAAGAGAAACTCCGAGAAGTTGCTGTGCTGGTTGATAGGGCGGAGGGCGGATCCAGTATCCACGACGGACAGATCGAGCTCATGCTCCACCGCTGTCTACTCAGGGACGATGGTTTCGGCGTGAACGAACCGTTGATTGAGAGAGCTTACGGGAAGGGTCTTGTAGCTCGCGGGAAGCATTACTTTCTGGCCGGGCCCCTCAACATGATGTTCCCCACTCTCGCGGTGAGAGAGCGGCTACTCGCTGAGAAGAAACTACTCGCTCCTTGGACGTTCCTATCCCCTACTAAACTGCCGCATGCCGAGTGGATCAAACAAAACAAGATGAGGTACGTGAGTCTTGTAATAAACGCCCTACCAAGTTATGTCCATATCCTCACTTTAGAGCCATGGAAGAAAGGAAGTCTCTTGCTCCGGTTGGAGAACATTCTAGAGAAGTCTGATGACCCGTCGTTGCCGTCGACTGTCACCGTCAATCTCAGGAAGATCTTCTTAGGGAACGGATCGATTGTGTTACACAGTGCAAGGGAAACCTCTTTGGCGGGAAACCAGTTCGTGGAAGACGTTGATCGTCTGGTGTGGCACTCACAGTACAACGAACACGAGCAGCGGGCGCACCGGGAAAAGTTGGACGACACGGCGGTTACTCTAGGCCCGATGCAAATACGTACCTTTATCGTTGTGATATTGTAGGCATTCACGACAGGTTGATAAATCCTGTATGAACACTGGGCTGTTGCGTCGTGTCGATGATGAGGCACTGCTTGGCGTTTCGCCGCCCATGTTGGTGGCTTCTTCAAGAATCATGCAGAAGTCACGTACTTTTATCATTGAGGTGAATCAAAGGGACAATAGTTATGTTTAGTTACTCTATACAAATTTGAATTTTGATGGTTTGGTTCGATTGGTTTGGAATTTGGATGTAGGCCTACTGTATTTTGATTAATACCTGATAATTTTTGTCTCTCATGCCGTTGTTGTTGCTGTGTTGTATTTCTGGATAACTATAATAATAATTATAATAATAATAATAATAATAATAATAATAATAATAATAATAATAATAATAATAATAATAATAATAATAATAATTTCAAATTTAAGGCTTTCGCGGCCCGGTAAATAATTAGCACAATTTATTGGTCGGGACATTTCGCCGCGTCGAATCTGCTTTAATTGCTTTTGACGTTTCAGCCCAACTGTGTGGGCTATCCTCAGAAAAACAAGATATTAATTCTAAAAACTTACAAAAATAAAAGCCCAGACAAGGCGTTACATAGAAAAACAAAATCACAAAACAAACAGTTACCATGACCAGGCCCCGCCTTCTATAAACATGCGTTACATTCTTATGAAGACCAAAATATCACATTTGAGAGTTTCTGGTACGTATACGATCACTTCGTCGGACTCCACTTTCTTGGGGCTGATCCAGTTCTGGGACAGGGAGGACGAGAAGGTCTGTATTCGAACCGGAAGTAAGATGTCGGGATAATGCAACTATTTTTGATACGGCCAGCGTTGGAGTTGTCTTGAATCCTTTTCAATATAGGCGCCCACGACCCGCTCAGCTTAAACCCAACATCACCATTAAAATTGTTTGGTGTTTTAGCAATTTCAATGGACTCTCTAACCAATCTTGGAAGTAAACGAGGCTCTTTGCAAACTATTGTGGCACTCTCAAACAGAATTTCATGTCTTGGATTGTTAACATTTTCACAAGCATGTTTAGCCACCGCTGACTGTTCTTCTCGAGCATGCCTACAATGAGCTTTATGTTCTTTAAGTCTTGTTCCCACTGTCCTGCATGTTTGGCCTATATAAACCAACCCACACTTGCAAGGAATTTGGTAAACACCACTCTCTTGCAGTGGAATGATATCTTTGACTGGCTTCATCAAATTGGCTACCTTTTTCCATGGAGTATAAACAGTTTTGATCTTTTTTTAGCTAAAATGCGACCGATTCTGTCCGTCGTGTACTTCACGTAAGGCAGGAAGGCTCTCGTGATGTTACCGGTAGCCTCATCTTCAACTATCGCTCTGTTATCTTGTCTCTGTGGCCTTTTTAAAGCCCTGTTGATGGTTGCATTACTGTAGCCATTGTTTAATAATGCTTCTCTCAGTACACCCTTTTCCTTTTCCAAACTTGCTTCGTCTGACAGTCTATAAGCTCGGGTTACCAGCGTGTTAATAACAGACTGTTTCTGTGGCGGGTGGTGATGGGATGTCTCATGCAGGTACAAGTTGGTATGAGTGGGCTTACGATAAACTGCGTGGCCAGGTATATTTCCTCTCGTGATTAGAATATCCAGAAAAGCTAGTTGGCCATTTGTCTCTTATTCCAAAGTGAACTGAATGCTTAGATGGATGCTATTCAAAAGGACCAAAACTGCATGAAGTGTTTCCCTACCATGTGGCCAAACTGCATAGATGTCATCCACATATCGCAAACCAAATCTTTGGCTTCAGTGTGGCGAGTCCAGTGCTTTGGACTCGAAATCATCCAAAAGAGATTGGCTACTACTGGAGATAAAGGGCTGCCCATTGGAGTGCCTTCAGTTTGTTGATACACTTGTCCCTCAAAACAAAGAATGTGGATTCCAGACAATGTTGAATTAAGTCTGGATGTGTTTTGCCAAAGGAATTCTTCTCCGTACCACCTTCATTGCTTCTGGCACTGGAATATTAGTAAACAATGACACAATGTCAAAACTTACCATCAAGTCTTGGTCATCGAATGTTAGGTCTTTAAGACATTCAATAAAATGAACCGAGTTCTTAATATATGACTTGGTATCTGGTACAAGTGGTTGGATCTGTTTTGCCAAGTGGCGAGCCAACTCATGGGTAGGGGAACCTATTGCGTTTACAATTGGACGTAACGGAACTCCTGGCTTGTGAACTTTAGGCAGACCATATATCCTCGGCGTTCTACCATCGTGTTGGGTTATCGCCTTTTTTACCACTGCGTCCAGAGGTGATTCTTTAATCAGTTTTTGCTGTTAAAAGGGTTATTCTGCCTAGAGGACTTCGTTGGAGTAATTGGTATGCTTTACCTTGCAATAGATTTTCCATCTTCTGCCTGTAGTAAAGTAAAGATTCGACGCGGCGAAATGTCCCGACCAAAAATTGTAATAATAATAATAATAATAATAATAATAATAATAATAATAATAATAATAATAATAATAATAATAATAATAATAATTTAGCGCATTATGGTTTTGTCTGTCAGTAAACCCACTGTCGCATATTATGCTTAATGAATCTACATACGGATTTAAAATTAAGGACAATAATATGGTATGTCACACAATTTCTCACCTATTCTTCATGGATGACCTAAAGTTATATGCGTCAAATTTTGTTCAACTAAACAGTTAAATCAATACTACATTTGAATTTAGTCAAGATATCTGCATGGAGTTTGGAGTAGACAAGTGTAAGACGCTACATATCGAAAAGGGTAAGGTTACGCAGGCAGAAGAGTTCCAGCTAGATGATGGAAATAGGATTGGAGTAATGGATGATAACGAAGTATATAAATATTTAGGATTCTCACAGGCTGCCAGAATTGAACATAAAGTAATGAAAGAAAAATTGATAAGATACATACAAGAAGCGACTAAAATCTATCCTCAAGACGCAACTAAACGGTAAAAGCAAGATCACAGCAATAAATACATATGCTATACCAGTACTGACATATTCATTCGGAATCATTAAATGGACGCAGACAGACATCCACGCGTTGGAAATATTAACTCGTACTACACTTACCAAACCAGAATGATCATCCTAAATAGCAATAGAGAGATTGACACTTCCAAGAAAAACAAGGAGGACGAGGCCTAATTGATCTGAACAACTTATATTATAAACAACTAGACATTTTAAGAAAATATTTTTTTTAAAAAGAGCAACAATCAACACTGCATAGGGCTGTGGTGCTAGCTGACAAATCATTAACCCCACTCAATCTAGCAAACGAAAATGTCAATCTACAAGAGAAACTCATAACTGACGCTTCAAAAGAGTTACGTCTCTCAAAAAAGACCCTACCCCAAAGAGACATTATGATAAAACTACACACAGGTCACGTAGATATTAAAGCTCAAATAGGTGGTTAAACAACGGAACTATTTGGAGAAACAAAAGGGTTTTTATGATGGCTATTCAAGACAGAGTGATTGCGACGAAATTAAAAAAAATACATTATACAAGATGCGACAGTAAACGATCAATGTAAAATGTATGGAAAGGGGTGAACAATAGAACACATCATATCTGGGTGCCATCACTATGTCAAACGGATTACCTCTAAAAGACAAAACCAAGTAGCTTACATTATTCACAAAAAGTAGCAATCAAGTACAACCTCATTGATACACACACACACACCTTACTACAAATACAAACCGGAGAAAGTACTAGATCGTAAATATTTCAAATTATATTACGACCGCACAGTTATAAAAGACCAAACTATTCATCACAACAGACCGGGTATAATTATAATTGACAAGAAAAAACAAAAAACTACCTTATTGACGTTGCTGTCCCAATGTGCCATAACGTCGAGATTTCATGGAAGAAAAAAAATTTACAAGTATAGTGAACTTGCAATTGAGATCAAGAAGAAAGTGGAAACAGAAAAAGTAAATACAATCCCATTCGTAATATTGGCCAACGGCAAACATCACCGAAACCTACATGAAAGCATTAAACACTAGATCTTCCCCCCCAATGTTTACATCGGACTCAAAAGGCAGTAATACTCAACACGTGTAGAATAGTTCGTAAATTTCTAAACTAAGAATGATACTTTTGAGATTCCGAGACGCTTCCATCCTGACATGGTTTTCGTGGTTTTCCATAGTCCGAAGAGCAAATGCTAGGATGGCGACGAGAAATCGGCCACGACCGTACACAGCAGAAAGAAAACATCATCTACAAACTTTATTTTAAATGACTTATTTTAGTTAGAGTTAAGACAAAGTAATAATGTAGGTATGTAATATAGATACACATGGAAGTACTTGACGTAAGTCCTTACAACATGCTAGCTCCGGTTTTGACCGAGTTTGTATGAAATACATCCAATAAAATAATAATAAAAATAATAATAATAAAACAGTAATATTACAATATGTTTAAATAAATAAATTCATATCGATGAACATCTAGGTGCCCGTTAGGGTGCCGCAGCCAAGCCGCGGTGCGCTACACACTCAGGCACCTTATACAGCAAACAGAGTTGGGGTGATTTCGAGGTGTCACCCAGCCATCATGAAACGTGATGTGAACTTGAAAAGTATCAAAATCGAGGGGATTTAGGTACCTGACAACACATGCCAAAATTTTTTGGTTGGGGTAGGGCATTCCTTCTTGGTGAAAATATGACTTGAAACATGCTCAAAAATCACTTTAAAGACTTTTAGTTAAACACTACTGGCTACTACTATCTAATTCGTCATTTTTAATAATTGCCCAGCGATTCTGCCCAAAAACGGTGGGCTACAACGTTCATATTTTAAACATGGACATTGAGGTAATAGGTGATGTAATTTCCCTTTTTGAAAGAAAAAGTTAAACAAAATAGCTGGAAACAAATAAAGGTTTTGAAATAAGCCTTATACAGACATACAATCAACAAGTAACTATAGTTACGTGACAATAATCGCTTTACATTGTTAACAAAAAGCAAGTCTTTGGACCACTATATTGTTTCATTATATTGTTAATTGGTAATACCATAGCAATTAAATCGACTCTGATAAAAATTATTATTTTTTAACAAATAATTTTGCAATGGAACTTGAAAAATAATGAGATCCCACACATGACAAAAACTTGTTAAAATACAGCCAAATCTTACACACTCAAAAGAAATGAGATCTAAAAAAAGGGCCAAGCTCATCTACCCTTCCACATTTGCACATTCTTAATTCATAAACGTACAGTGTCCCGTAACAACATCCTTAAAAAGCTTGGCAAAATAGAATTTGCATGACCATTACGTTAAAATTAATTAGAAATAAGGAATTTGGATGAACTATTACGTTTGAATTAATAGTTGCAAATTCTATTTTGCCAAGCTTTTCAAGGATGTTATTACGGGACACTGTACGTTTATGAATTGAGAATGCGCAAATGTGGAAGGGTAGATGAGCTTGGCCCTTTTTTAGATCTGATTTCTTTTGAGAGTGTAAGGTTTGGCTGTATTTTCACAAGCTTTTGTCATGTGTGGGTTAGATTTTCCGAAACATCAGCCGAAAAATGCAGTGAATGTATGACCTTAGACAACAGCCAAAATGAGGTCGAATTTCAAGAATATCAACGTAAGGCAAAATCAGCCCGTGATGCTTACAATTATTGCACCTAGAACTTTACATTTCCATTGACCCAAAATTTGCATATAATGGCCAAAAGGGAGCTATTGTCCCCCTTTCCCCCATTACCCACTACAGTCACAGAACCGATTTTTAGTGGGGGCCATTAAATTTAAACTCGACCTTGCCAACCTTGTAAACGCCGACACCACCGACGAGCGAACAATGACCAACTGGTGGATTGTGGATGGATTGTGAAAGGATCACTGCAGTGGATGAACCACATGCAAACTACGTTTCGTAGGTCTACACAATAGTCTTGAGTGTGGACTTTTAGCCATGACTGCGAAATGCTGCTTGCAGTGATCAACATAACAAAACAAAAGTCAGTACGGCTAGACTTAAAAGTATTACCATGAATCATGTCGGAGAGGGTTTGAACTGCGTGTGCGCGCATCTGCGGGGATTCCCCTAGTGTAACGCGCGCTTTCTCTTGAAGCTCATCGGATAGCTCCCCGGACTCAAAGCTATTTCTCAAGGCCACGAAGATGCTTTCTTCCGGCGTCATGTTGTATCACTCGGCAAGTTATCTGAAATGAAAATATAATCTCGTATGTGATTCCTGAATCTCAACAGAGCGTTTGTTTTTTCCTTCTGTCGTCAATGCGAATGTAGGGGATTGCGTCCTCTTTAACAGCACTCAAAAATGACTTTCATAACAATTGTCAAAATTCCAAAATATTTAGACACCTGAAGAGGGGCATACATTCCACCATGGGCAAGGTTTTCACTAGAATTTAAAGTGAAATTTCCTTTTGTATACATTTAAATAAAAATATTTTTTAACAAAAATTACAGCAAATAATAATGTCCAAGTATAAGAATCGACGATTTAAAGATTGACCGTTTTTTCTATTAGTCAATATTATACAATTTCATGTATGATTGAGTATTCATATACGTCCTTTATGACAACTGATCAAAATGACATTGACCCATTAAACGATTGGAAATTGTAGCTTTTATAATCTATTTAATAATCTATTTATTTATTTATAAACTTCATATTTCATATTTTCTGTCTCAATTGTAGGGTTGTTTTCACTTGGTGCTAAACGGTTTATATCACATTTATAGGGAAACTAACAAGAATCACTACTCTGATGCATGCATGTTATTTACAATAATAGATTATGGGATGACTCCACACCCACCCTTTTTCACAATCACCCAAACCTCTCAACAATGCTTTTAACTTAATTATTTTCGTATTCATTCAGATCGATTATATTTACGTACCTTGGTTTGATAGCTACCACTACCGGGCGCAGAAGTAGATGATATCACTCTCTGTTACGACTTCGTTCATTCGGTCTCTCCCTCATGAAGAACACTCAACAAAACCGTACATTTACAATTCTCGTGGACTTGCTTTATACCCCTAATCCAAGCAGGCTTTGACGAGAATTATCATGTAGACAGGAAGACAGATCTTGAAACAATGAATCATATTTCTTATTATAAAACGACACTGCCAAAAGGAGCTCAGAAATATAGGACAACCAACATTATTACTAAATCCTTATCGTAACTGTACAAACACACGTACCATGCCCATCAGGAAGAACTCATATCTAGGCCAATTCTAGAAATTAATTTATTTATGAGGCATTATGAGTATAGTGTAGAACAGTTGGTGAGTCAACAAACGAGGTACTATCGTTTTGATTTAAGCAGGATTTATGGGAGGTATTTTTAGAAGAGGCTTGAGCAAAAATTACCGCTATATGTTTGGATGTTTTGTTAAAGAGGTAGCTTATGCGTAAAGCACGAGAATTGTTTTTCGAAAAGTCGTGGTTCTACGGATACCCACCGTTGCCAATGACAATCCTCACTGAAAGTTTGAAAGGGGTTTCCAACAGTGTACAAGTACCTATAGTCTGACCTAGTTAGGACAGTCCTTGGTCAGAGATACTTTTGAACCAAATGTGGATTTTTTATTTTCAAAATTAAAATTAAAATTTGTTAACATTATTGGGTTATCCAATTTTTTAAATGAAGTGCAACGTATTGTATGCATTATTGAATACACATTGCTAGATTGAAACTGTAATAAAAGACATTGATTTTCAAACCGACAGATGAATAGCTATACCTTTCGTACTCAAAAGCATTGAGATCTAACATATTTATACTCTGTAGTTCATTGTTGTGTCTGCATCGATGTAACTAGATTTATTTAATTGTCCTCCTTTGTAAATCAGTGTTTTAACTGAATCGGATACACGTTAAATAAATAAATAAATCAATACAATAAAATAAATAAATAGCTTTCCACATCTGCGTTCTGTTTATACATAAATTAAAAGCCAGTAAAATTTTTATTTGCAACTACATGCAAATAAAAATTCAAATTTATTTTATAAAGCTTTGCAGGGATGCAGTCACGTGGAGAATGTAAGAACGTGGCTATATAAGCTTGGCCCTTCTTTTAGATCTCAATGCTTTTGAGGAGTGTGTACATATCTTGGCTGTCCTTTTACAAGTTTTTCATATGTGTAGGATATCACTTCTCTTCCTCTCTTCTTTTCTCTTCTTTTCTCTTCATTTCTCATTCTATTCTCATAATTTTATTAGTGTGAGCTACCTCCCTCGTTTTGTTACGTACGTAGTTCGTAAAAGAATGTTATTGATTGTAAAATATATAAAACGATTCTTATTTGTGTAGGACCTACTTAAAATTATTATTAATGTTATTTGAGAATTGTTTGGTTTTTGACAGCTGTTGGCGAGTGAACAAAGGCCTTTAGAAAGTGTCTATGACAAGAACTTTGAATCGTAATTGGTTGATTGATTGGATTGAGATGTAATTGATTGATGTGGGGCCTTACTTCTCGTTTATATGCGATTGTGCCGATCGATGCGATGATCTATGACGAGACACAAGAGTGAATGCCACTGTCAACGAGCTTCAACGCTTCTACAACTACAAATCACATTATTTTCTTTTTTCTTTTCGTTTTTCTTTTTTAATGTTTTTTTCTTTCTTTTTTCTTTTCTTCTTCTTTCTTTTTTTTCCTTCTTTCTTTTTTCTTTTCTTTTCTTTTCTTTTCTTTTTTTTCTTTCTTTTTTTCTTTTTCTTTCTTTTTTTCTTTTTTATATTTGTTTAATTGGATGAGCGTAGCGAGCGTAGCGAGTGGAGCGAAGACTTCAATTTCACTGACCCCCCAAAATATTTAGCTCGGGTGTTTTTTGTTTGTTTGTTTGTTTTTTTTCCGTCTGTTTGTTCGCTCGATTCCGGGCAATAGTGGTAGCGGTACACGACATGAAAAACGACAATACTGCACTTTTTGAACACGGTTTGCCGCTTTGCACAGTTGTAGGTGGGACCAAAACTAATATTTAAGGATGTGGAGGCACTCGAAATTTCCCTTAGAATTCAAAATGGCGGCCATTTTTCAAAACGATGTCCTCAGATACAAAAACTCTTTTGATGTGTCTAATAAATCATGTTTGGTATCGTTTTCGTATATTTCTAACTCGAATAACTCGAAAATAATGTCAAAATAAAAATCTGGGTGAAATTCTAGAAGTTTAACATGTATTTAGTAGTATTTTCAAGAAAATCTTCTTAGATTGGGTACGACGTAGAAACTCCTTTACCCTACCCCTGTAATTGCTTCCAGCATTAAATTATTATGATTATAATGTTTAATTTAAAACCGAAATTCAATTTTTTACTTATTGGCCAGTCATTGCTGCGGCAACCAGAGGTGTTCAACAGGTGGTTAATGATTATTGTGCTGATTAATATGCTGCTCTTTTTTAACTCGGTTTGGCACTTGGCTCAGTTGAAGCTGGTACCCAAAAGTTTTTTTTAAGATGTGGAGGCAATAAAAATTCCTTTCGAATCCAAGATGGCGGCGGTTTTTGGAATGTTGACCTTAGTAACAAAATTCTTGCAGTTTTTCAAATTCATCTGTGTTTGGGAGTCATTTTCGTATGTAAGTGACTCTCAGAATACAAATATTACTTCAATATTAAAGTAAAATAACAAAAAATTGAGAAACTGAATATTTTGTAGAATTTAAACTCAATACTGGAGTTAACTTGGCCTGTGTTTACTTTGTGACGTTGTTAAGAGGAGTCGCTGAGGCTGGCTCGGAGACGAGTCTCAGAACTCAGTTTTCTGTTTTTCTTTCTTTCGGGTAAACGGTTAATAACGTCGGTATAATATTTCACATGAACTTTTATAAAGAATCCATCTATGAGATCCATTACGCGTACTCCTAAATTAATTCATTAATTTTGAATTCACAAATCGTATAATCTCCGTAATTTACTCAATTTTGGTGAACTTTGGGAATTTATTACAAGTGTACAGATTATTTTAACGCATATTTGAATACTGGATATCAACGATTAAATCAATGTGATCTAGCAGGTTAATTTGGTTTCATCGTAATATAAACGGTTTGGTGATAATTTCTAGAATTGAAATCCATGTTTTGGATTTCCCATTTTTTTTCGCGTTTTGGACTTATGTCTCGCAATTGACCTTTTTGGCTCATTACTTGCAACCAAGTGTGGATATCTACATTAAAGTACTTCATTAACATGCATGCAAAATTTGGTAATGTATTACCAACCGTTCAGCATAAATCATCAACACCTGCAGGGGCGCCAACTTTTCAGAACGACTGTGGGTGCTCAAAACATAGACAAACTATGGGGTAGAGCAGTGGCGATTCTGGAGTAGTTTTACTGGTGAGGTGAAATTAATATCCCGGAGGTAGTATATGGGGACTACACGGGGGGTTCGGGGGGCGAAGCCCCCCCTTCGCCCCCCGCCAACAATAGTCGAAAATTGTGAAAATCAGGTTTTTAGAGTGCGTTTGGTGCGTTTTAGAAAAAAGTTGTGGGCTGAATGCAATACCAAAATAATGTAGTTTTTGTGCAGTCAAAACTGGAAACCCACCAAATAGAAGTGAGTCACTGAGGTGATAGATTATATTACATCCCCGCTAGTGGTTGGCACTGGGGGCTTTGCGGTAGTTTCGAATCAGCCCTACTACAATTGTTACATTGAAAAAATAAATCTTGCATATATACACCATTCAATTCCGTATGTGTGTGGATGCGCAGAAGAACTGCCGTTTGTGATGATGATTTGTGATGATTTGTGTGGGTGCACAGCTCCTACATAAATCTATCTCGTGGGTGCTTTGGCTCTCCTGCACCCACGGAGCTGTGCCTATGAACACCTGAGTGCGCGCATTTGAGTTGGGCCATGCAAGCTCAGCAAAGTTTAGTCCAATGGCAACTTAAAAATGGTAGCTGTAACCTGTTCAAAGAATCTCTCAAATGCATAGTTCCTTGGTTTCTTGTTTTGATCACACACATTACTCTCACTGATTGACAATTCATTTAAAAGACTTTGAAGAGCTCTCAAACACAGCTTCTCAGCGTTCACCGTGAGTTCTGTAGTAGAAACTATATAATCTACAAGACTCCCAGACCATTCTCTGCCCTTGCCTTAGATAACGCACACGAACAAAATAATGCTCTTATAGGTGACCGACCGTGGTGTAGAGGGCCTAACAGAAGATCCAGTGGCTCTTTGGAGGTGGTCAGTTGCAGGTCCTAAAGTCTGCAGGTTACACAGTGAATTTATTCCCGCACAAGATGAAACCCCAAGTATTCTTCGACAACATGAGCAATACTCAGCATACCAGACTATGTTTAGGGAAGACACTTGCGCTCAGATTTCAGATTTCAGATTCAGATTTAGCACGCTTTTATTCAACTTCATTGATACAGATAATATATAACATAGAAAACAAACATTGATTTACATAATATGAAGGTGAATGCCCACATGAGAGAGGCTTGTGTGTGGGCGCATAATATTTTGTGGCAATTCAGGTTTAGATGGCAGATGACGTTGAATCTTGGTATGTATACCTAATTATGTAGTATTCAATCAAAGTATATAAATGTATGTGTATAAATAAAGTATATAATGTATAAAATATATACAAATGATACCACTATAGTGGGTATTATGTAAGCTAGGTACTTAAATTTATAAAGTGGATTCTTAGTGTTACATTTTAACAATATTATTATTATTGATTCATAGCAGTTGTCGACTCAAAGACAGTTTTCTAGAATTTGGTAATACGTTCTTGGAATTAAGCGAAGATCTTATAGTAATTGACAGCCGGGTGTTAGTGAGCAGGGAAGGTGTTGACACATTAAACTCTCTTTTAGATGATGGCATCAATCTGTATAAGGTTGTAAAGGAGGTACTATATAGTTGATAACTTAATAACTACTTTTCAACCCTTAAAGACAGTGAACAAAAAAGATCTCACCGGTAAACTAAAAATTACGTCTGCTGGCAACAAGAATAAGAAGTGTGATGACTGATGAGCAGCTTTTCTCTAAACTATTCATTGCAAGTCAGCACAGGGAAATTGAATTAGATGACTTTTTTCCGCACGAAAATCAGGCTTGTCCCCTTCGATTTCAGCAAATGGTGAGCTGCACATAGGTAACAAAGGCAAACTGACCATTAGGACTCGGAGATTTTCACACATTGACTGATTGTCAACAGTGTCTGCTTTTAATTTCAAAGGCAAGTGGTCTGCCAAGAGAGCAATGTGTGAACTTAGTGAAGAACGCGGCATAGAAGTAATAAATTGCTTTAAACAGAAAATCTTAAATACCTATATTCTTTACTAAATACCTATCATTAGTCGATTTGTGATAATAGCCGTAGTGAATTTGTAAACTGTACGTATCATTAATATTTTGAGGTCAAATTCGTGTTCTCTGGCTCAAATTCATATGGACTTGACACCAAACATGATATTATTAGTCGTTTTGAGCAAAATTTTGAGTTCTTTGAACTAAATTGAAAAATTGCCGCCATCTTGGATTCGAAGGGAATTTTAAATGCCTCCACATCTTAAAAAAATCTTTTGGGTACCAGCTTCAACTGAGCCAAGTGCCAAACCGCGTTAAAAAAGGGGAGCATATTAATCAGCACAATAATCATTAACCACCTGTTGAGCACCTCTGGTTGCCGCAGCAATGACTGGCCAAAAAGTAAAAAAATGAATTTCGGTTTTAAATTAAACATTTAAATCATAATAATTTTATGTTAGAAGCATTTACAAGGGTAGGGTAAAAAGTTTCTATGTCGGACCCAATCTATGAAGATTTTCTTGAAAATACTACTAAATATATGTTAAACTTCTAGAATTTCACCTGGATTTTATTTTTAAACATTATTTTTGTGCTATTCGAGTCGGAAATATACGAAAACGATACCAAACATGATTTATTAGACACATCAAAAGAATTTTTGTATCTGAGAACATCGTTTTGAAAAATGGCCGCCATTTTGAATTTTAAGGGAAATTTCGAGTGCCTCCACATCCTTAAAATTACTTTTGGTCCCACCTACAACTGTGCAAAGTGGCAAACCGTGTTCAAAAAGTGCAGTATTATTTTGCGTACCGCTACCACTAAAACGGCATTTGCGATCTTGATGAAAATTGGAGGGGACCTTCGTTTTCTCTGAACTTAGAGGTGTATTGTTTTTGGGTACAATCGAAAAAATATTTCTCATGAATATCGTACTTTTACGATTTTTTTCGATTTTTAGTGCGATATTTTCGTGACATTTGGTCCGATTCTGACCAAACGGGTGGGGCTACAACGTTCATATTTCACATGGACATTAAGGTTATGGTGATGTAGTACCTTTTGAAAGAAAAAGTTGAAAAAGTTAGCCAGAATTCATAGAAATAACGGTTTTTATATAAGTTTTTCAATTTTTAGAGCGATATTTTCGTCCCATTCGGGCCGATTCTGACCAAACGGGTGGGGCTACAACGTTCAGATTTCACATGGACATTAAGGTTATGGTGATGTAGTACCTTTTGAAAGAAAAAGTTGAAAAATTTAGCCAGAATCCACAGAAATAAAGGTTTTAATAACAGTTTATTGAGGTTTATAATACCAATTAACACGTAACAATAGAAACTTGACAACAATCACCTACAATGCATTCAAAAAGCACTTGCAAAGATAAAGTGCAAACAAACGCCAAAAAACGCAAAAAAAAATTACAAAAACGCTCATCCATCAACGCGGCGGGACTTTAGCGTTTTCCTAGTTAATTAATTGCATTTAATATCCTTTTTATTTGTTATCAAAATTGTTGTGTTTTAATGCATTTTTGTTGTAATGTTACTATTTCAAATATTTACTAAATTGTAGTTCATTGTTGTGTCTGCATCTATGTAATTAGATTTATATAGTTGTCCTCCTTTGTAAATAATTTTTTTAATTGAATAGAATAGACGTTAAAAAAATAAATAAAAATAAAAACTTAGTGAAAGATTCATAAATCCGCAGCGTTTTAGGTTTTAGGTGATACCCGTACAGGAGACTCCAGATAACGGACATATCGGCGCAGAAACCGGCTACCCACTTTTTGTGTCCAGGAATAGGGAACGGGATAGGAGGAGGAGGATAAAGACTATTAGATTACAATGATTCTAGACATTCACATTATGGTGCATTTTCAAAATGTATTTATTTAATTTTCAATGGTAAAAGAAACAATACAACCTAATTGGTAATATGTTTACTTTGAATTATGTATAACCGTACAACTTAGCAACAGAAAACACTTAGTTTGACACTTTTGCATCGATGTATTACTTTTTATGTTTTCATATGATATTAGAACCACAGTGTAGTCTGCTGATTAAAAATATATTTTTTTATTGTTTGACACTTTTGCATCGATGTATTGTGTATGTGTTTTAAATGAAATTAGAACCACAGTGTAGTCTGCTGATTAAAAATATATTTACAAAATAAACACTAAAAACGACGCATAGCATTAAAGTTTTCTACACAAACTGTTACGCCACTAGCTTTTTAGTGTTTACTTTAGGTCCGCGAACGAACAGACCTCATATCATTCATCAATATCATTACCTATAGTTACAAGAAAACGAGGCTTTAGGCCTAATTTTGTTGATGTTTACTGCCTGCTAGATATTTCAGCTAGCTCGCCCACATAGATACTAATCTACCCCGCACTAGAGCAACCTTTCACGTAGCCCCTCTACCCCCCCCCCCCACCCGTGACTCCGCTTTTCCAAGGTCAACTGAATCTCCCAGCGGACTTTGGTACTTTCACCACTTGTCCATGCCCACAGTGTTGATTGTTGTCCTCAAATTCATCGCAAGCTAGCCCTCTTTTGTCCAAACAAATACTTAGAATGCGTAAACCAATTAACTAGGCCCTAATCCATCTGCAGTTTCTATCTTCACAAATCAGTAAACCAGATATATTTAGAAATCTCTCTCTGCTTTACCAAAAGCAGGTAAAATGTAAGCCAAACTATACAATAAAAACACAACTTGGCAATGCAGCACATGGGTAGCTAAAACCCACTATCAGCAGCAGCAGACTCCGGATCGGGGGGTCGTCGAATCGACCCCCGCCAGGTGAATTCCAACGTTTTCTTCCGACACTATTATGATGCACACGGATTCATTAGTGTGGTTCCAGCATTCGCTTGGACATATTCATGATAAATAGCATTTTGGTGTTAGGGTTTGAGCTCGGGCCAATTTTTTTTAACAGTGTTAAATGTACATTTAAAAAATTCGCTTAAACGGCAAATCTAGCTAATTTCACTTACATTCTGGATCACTTTTCAACCTTCAATTTTCACCAAAAAAATTAACTAATTTTTTGGATGGTTTTATAAATGAGGAGTGCAATGCGCGAGCAGAGCACATTTCAACATTTCAAATAATTTTCCCCTTCACAAGTTTGGTAAATTTATACTACCCGCTTGGTGGCATATTTTCTGTCCGTAACTGAAAAAGTATGAACTATTTGGAAAATCTGCTCTGATAGCAAATAACATTTTTGTTATATAAAATAAACTAATATTTAGTAAACTTAATACAATTTAATAAAATTATCCAGTAGAACAGGTAATAACTTTAAATAAGTGATTATTGGACATAACACTGCTCTCTATCAATATTTTATTGTGATATTTCGACTTTTATTCAAAAGTCTTTTACAAACTGAAGGTTGAACAAAGGAAAAATACCAACATATTTGTGCAAACCAGAATCCGATAGGACACACGATGGAGGCAAGCGATCCAGATTATACCTCTGCATGATTCAATGTCAAAGCCTAGTGAGGTTTCCCTGATTATTTTTAAACTGTTTAGACTATTTATCTCGCATTTTGTGTGGAAATGTGACGTAGGGTGCATGCCAGGTTGTAGGATCAAGGAGAAAATCAACGTCGAGTTATAACTTAGCTGTAGTTTCACATCATTGCTTGAAGGCCCCGTCCGTGTATCCAAGGCGCTCCAATTCTGTAACAAATGTTTGTACTTTTAATGATGATGATTGGCATTTATCTTGAGCAATGCATTTAAACTTTTGCATGTATACAGGTGAAATTGAGTTTTCTAAATTGTGATACATTTTTTATGACAGTTAAAATATTGTTTAGTTTATTCCTGGGTGTCGGTAAGCACAGAAAAAAAGTATTATTGCGGGGAGGTGGGGTCTACATCCCCATCTCACTTGGATACGCCGCTGTGCATGCGTTAATAGCAATTCTCTCAGGTTAACCAAAGAAATAAATGTTTGGCAGCAGAAAAAAATCATTTTTTACAAAATAAATGAGATATTCGCTTTATACCTAGAAAACTTTGGGAAATCTGTTTAGCCTAGTCCTAGTGGGTGGTGGGGATCGAGCTGTATCGAGACACGAATCAGAATATCGTGCGTTACACATGATCTACAAACAGTGGGTGTGCCACACGAGCTACCACTGTAACCATAGAAACTATAATTATCATTGCTGATTATCTCTTTTCATATATTTAATTTCAAGCATCTTCTTCGGGAATCAAAAAAGAAGAAGTTCACATTTCTATTTTACTGTCACTTTCTAATTGTAGATTTGTGCCATTTTCCTTTTTTCATATTCAAAGGCTGTGTATTTTTACTATGGTTTTGGTTTTTATTTAATTTGTTTTGATGTGAGTGATGTTATAATTTAGGCCTTACATTATGTTTGTTATTTGAATGTATATATTGTGGATGTATTGTGTTTAATTGTTGAGTTTGTATGTAGTTGTTGATTGTCAATTTAGTTTTTCTTTTTTCTATTTTCTATTTTCTATTTTCAATTCAATTTTTAATTTAAATTTTTGTTGTTCCAAGCACATTATTCTTAATTTTAATAATCTACTTGATTATAAATGTTATTATATTAACTAAGGACAATGTTCGTTTTGATATTCCTAATGATTACAATGTAACAATGGTCATTGAATAATAATAATAATAATAATAATAATAATAATAATAATAATAATAATAATAATAATAATAATAATAATAATAATAATAATAATAATAATAATAATAATAATAATAATAATAATAATAATAATAAGATAAAATGACGAAATAATTATTCGTAAACTAACCTTTGGCCACTACAGGGTGTGTCGTAAACGCTGAGATCCAGCCTGGAAGGTTGAAATTTGGCTGGATACCTCCATATTCTTTCGGGAGATATTGTGTCTCGATAAATTTGTGAAGAGATTTGAAATCACTACCGTGAAAATGAACAAGGGAATACATATCTTTGTCCAAGAACGGTTTAAACGCTGCGAATACGCGATTAAATATCTTTGGTTGGTTTACTATGTGGACCTCGACCGGTCGAATCGGGAAGCTCAGCTATAGGAAGAAAAGAGATAAAACATTTAATTAGTTGTTGATAGCGAAGCTTCTAATAAGCGTCATATTTTTTCTATCCATCCATCCATCCACCCTACTGTGAGTGCGTCACGTCTCACGATAAAAACTTGCTAGCCCCAGAAAGTTTGAACATTCACGGCCCAGCACCTACACCATTACTGTACGCGCGCACAGGCAACGGACTTTCTTTAAGTTTTTAGCCTATCAGCGGTTGTGTTGATTAATTAGCTTCGTTCCTTCTTCTGGGAACTCCCTTACCCGTGACTGTTGTCATCAATGTGTACATAAGTTTTTACATTCCATCTAATATATTTTTCATTTTAAAACATTGTGTATTCACATGACTGTGTCTATTGTATATGCTTATGTATTTTTTCAAGTATTCAGTATTTATTGGCATTTTACATATTAATGTTAATAACAATGCGTTGTACATATCACGATAAAACAATTGATGGTATATAAAATAGGTTTAAACGTATTGCATGATCATTTAGTTTTTATATTTTGGTCCATACATGAGTCAGCACCACTGTTACAGAAAGCAATTCATGATTGTTACCGTTTTTCCTTTTTTTATATTTTACTCACAATGTTGGCAGTTGTCATAATGTGTATATAAATGGCAAGAGACGCCTCCTTACAGACTGAGAAGTGTTCTTACCCCCGATAGCTGCAATATCTTCTTAGCAATCCTGGGAGTAATCTTTAACACGTGCTGCATTGTCAACCCCTTCAAGTCGTATAAAATTACTCCTCCACATATCTGAGATCGTTGTTCAAGTACAGTCATCTCAAGAATCATCAAACACTCCATTAATATTTCTTCCACGCGACACAAACTCGCATTCCAATTCTCTGAAACAATTATTACAGGTGGACGTTATTTTAATATCCCACCCAAACCCCCCACAAAAAACGTGTCATGTACATACTGGAATGTGTGTCATGGAGAAGGCATCAGTTACAATAGGCGGTTATGGTGCCAGCGTCAAAAACGTTTGGCTTTACATGGCTTCAAGAATGAACGACATAATAATGATTATTAAATAGTTTTCCACCTTATGAAGAGTTTGTAGTCATCGCAATCAGGGAGGTCAGTAGGATCTTTTTCAGGGGGGAGAATGAAGTTTTTCTTTTATCAGCTCCTAGCAGTACACGAATTGGAAATTAGAAGATGACAAGATGGTAGTAGGAGCGAAGTACTTTCGTGGAAATAGGGAACACGAAATGGGGGTTAGGGGGGGAGCCCTTCAACAATGGCGGCACAGGCGAAAATTGTGAGAATACGGTTTATAGATTGCATTTGGTGCGTTTTACTGGACTGAATGCAATACTGAAATATTGTAGTTGTTGTACAGAGAAACTACAAAAAAATCAATCGGTGACTATTTTGAAAATTCACGGAGTAGAATCCACCTATGCCGATGTCCAATTTGTCAAAACTCCTCAAATAAAACCAAATATTATTATAAATAAACACTTTTAAATTTGTGCTTGACGTTGACAAAAACTAACCCAAATACCAAATTGTAACAAGATTTCTGCACAGGACATCGTTATAGTGTAGAACTGTAGATTGTATTTGTGTAGAATGTAGATTATGTGTTTATGATAATATTATGTATTGATAATTTGTATTACATTTATTAGCTATTCGTTGATAATTATATACATGCAACACCAATGTTTTATTAAATGTGTTAGCCTTGCAATGAGTATGGCGAATGTTTTGATCTTCTAGACTTACCTATTTTAAATATAAGTACTCTTCTCCCCAGCTGGTCCAGTGAAGTAAGGGGGATAAGTACTTGTTTTTGTCTGACATATCCAACATTTCCATTCCATGGATTCACGTTTGTAATATATTTTGGGTTATTTTTCTTGAAATTGCAGTAGTTTAACATCTATATCAATATTGAATAGAATTAGTAAATACACAATAAAATGGTGCACATGGAACCAGTGATAGCAGTAAATAAATAAATTAATTGTATTTAGAGTCTACCCACTCAGTTATATAACTGATTTTTAGTGGGGGACAGTAAATCAAAGCGACCAAGCCAACCCTGTAGGCCCCGACGCAATCGGCGAGTGAGCGATAACCAACCAAAGATCGATATTTTTAATATGAAATATAGCAATCAGTAGTATGGACAGTGCGAACACCAGCGGATCAACGCCAGAATCAACAATGCCGATTTAGAACAACTCTGAATTTATTATGTGCTTCGTTGCTAGTACGGCTCCAAAGTCACCGTTTACAAACTCCTAAGACAAGAACTGATGGACTTAAGTCCAAATCAGAAGTTAAAAAACTTCTGGCTTTGGCGGGAATTGAACACTGGACCTTCTGCATTGGAAGCAGATACGCTAACCACAAGACCAACGAGCCACACAAACTAACTACAAACTACTACTACAAAATAGGCTGCCAATTTCATTATTAAACTTCCAAACAACAACAATAAAACTACGCCGTAATTGGATTAGCGTAGCGAGCGAAGCAAAGACTTCAATTTCACTGACCCCCAAAAAATTTTGCTCCAATTTTTGTTTGTTTTTTTTGTTTGTATTTTTGTCTGTTTGTTCGCTCTCTACCGGGCAAACGGCATATCCGATCTTGATGAAAATTTGACATGACCTTCGTTTTCTCTGAACTTAGACTTGCTACGTTTTTGGGTACAATCGAGGAAATATTTCTCATGAATATTGTACTTTTACGATTTTTTTCGATTTTGAGTGCGATATTTTCGTGACATTTGGGTCGATTCTGACCAAACAAGTGGGGCTACAACGTTCATATTTCACATTAACTTTAGGATTATGGTAATGTAGTACCTTTTGAAACAAAAAGCTGTAAAAGTTAGCTCGGACCCATATAAATAAAGGTTTTAATATGAGTTTTACGATTTTTAGTTCGATATTTTCGTCACATTTGGGCCGATTCTGACCAAACGGGTGGGGCTACAACGTTCATATTTCACATGGACATTGAGGTTATGGCGATGAAGTACCTTTTAAAAGAAAAAGCTGATTGAGTTATCTGGAATCCATAGAAATAAAGGTTTTAAATATGAGTTTTTCGATTTTTAGTGCGATATTTTCGTCGCATTTGGACCGATTGTGACCAAACGGGTGGGGCTACAATGTTTATATTTTACATGGACATTAAGGTAATGGTTATGTAGTACCTTTTGAAAGAAAAAGTTGAAAAAGTTAGCTAGAATCCATAGACATAAAGGTTTTAATATGAGTTTTTTTTACTTTAAGTGCGATATTTTCGTCACATTTAGGCCGATTTTGACCAAACGGGTGGAGCAACAACGTTCATATTTCACATGGACATTACGGTTTTGGTGATGTAGTACCTTTTGAAAGAAAAAGTTGCAAAAGTTGACAAAGTTAGCCAGAATGCATTGAAATAAAGGTTTTAAAATATGTTGTTGAGGTTTATAATAACAACTATAACAAGAAACAATAGAAACTTGACAACAGTCACCTACAATGCATTCACAAAGCACTTGCAAAAGAAAAGTGGTCCCACGCAAACTAAAAACTTACAAAAACGCTCATCCATCAACGCGGCGGGACTTTAGCGTTTTCCTAGTTTTAAGAAAGCCAAATGAAGAGCTTTTAAAGACTTTTTCTTATGAAACTTGTACATGGTACCTCTGTAGCTAGGGTGTGCGGAACGTTGTGATAAGTTTGATGGACTCATTTATGATTTGAGGAAGATCTCGAAAAACATTTGGTGGCGACGTGTAAATAAGTAAAATAAAAAGATTTAAAAAATGTGAGCAATGCCTATTGGTAGAGGTAATGAGAAATGGTGATATAAAAACCCAAATTTAGTTTTTTTTTTAAACGCGTTTTTCGCAATTTCACTAAAATATTCAAAAACGTTAATAAAATTATTTTTGTCGTCTGTTCAGTCTGGACCGGCACCTCCACCAAAAATCGCGTTAAATCCTTGACCGGCACCTCTACCATTCCCCCCGATTTTTCACATTGAAAGGTGGAATTTCGCGAATTAATTTGCGCTTTGACCAGTTTCATACAATTTTGTTCGTTATTTCGCGCTACAAGAGATTTCGCGAAATTCGCATTTGCAAAATGTGTTTTTTCCACCTCTAAATGATACAATTTGTCGACATGTAATATTACATTTGAGGCAATAAAATGGACATTAAAAAAAAACGCGAATTTCGTTATCACCATTTTTCACTACCTTTACCTATATATTGGGTAAATGATTATTACGAAATGCGAATTCACAAAAAGTATGGTTGTCAATGTTAAGCAGGGATTTGGGTATTTGTACCAGCTATCCTACAGTATATAAGGTAAAAACAATTAACGTTTAGCCGTAAATCTTACAAGGAAATGTTCATAAAAGTTATAGTTTCAAGCTTGTATTAAATTGTAAACCTTAATTATTCATCCAAAATTTTCACCCGTCGTACGTAACAAATTTTCACTTTACTTCACTGTCGCTTTAGTGTTATAGTGTTACCGATTTGGTCGCCACATAAACTTGATAAACTAGGAAAACGCTTAAGTCCCGCCGCGTTGTTGGATGAGCGTATTGGTGCATTGAGCTGCCATGTGTTATGCGGATTTTCTGTTGTTCTGTGAAACAATTATTACTAAGTTCAAATTTTTTTTAAATTAATTAAATTTAATAAAAAATAAACTTAAATTTTAATTTTTTTTAATTAATCGTAATTTAAAAAAAAAAAAAAAAAAAAAAAAAAAAAAAATAGGAATTTTTTAAGAAATAATTATTCGATTGCGCTCAAATTTCACACGAATACATAAATTAATAAAATTAAGGTTCTGTGAAAAACTTATTACAATAGGATCAAGCATGTAGGTGTAATAAGTAAAAAAATTGTTTTAAAAAAGAAAAAACCCACAAAGTTTCTATTTTCATTAGAAATAATTTTTCGATTGTGCTCAAATTTCACATGAATATCTAAATTCAAATTCTGTGAAAAAATCATTAAAATCGGATAAAGCATGTAGATGTTTTATGTAAAATAAATTTTTAAAAAAATCGAAAAAAATCGTAAAATTGCGATTTTTATGAGAAATAATTTTTCGATGGCGCTCAAAAACGTGGCAGTTCTAAGTTCAGAGATTTTGAAGGCCTCCATAAAATTTCATCGCAATTGGAGTATTGGTTTAGCCGGAATCGTGCTAACAAACAGACAAAAATACAGAAAGAAAGAAAGAAAGAAAAAAAAACATTCCGGATTTTTTCTCCAGTGTAGTGAAATGGAATCTTCGCTTCGCTCGCTACGCTCGCTACGCTCATCCAATTAATAACAGTGTCGATTATGAAAGAGAGCATGCAAGATAAAAACATCAGCAGTTGTACGTCTTAACAACATTCTATGTTCTAACGAGTATCATTTATGGCTGGTCATATTAAGATTAAAACTATATTTTACTCAATCAAACTGACGACACCAATTTAAGTCTACGCTTCAATAGTCAGATACCACTTTCTTCAAAATCATCTTACTGTAAAATTATTCGTATCGTGTTGCCATGATTCGTATGAATTTAAAATACAATGTGTTTCAATTACCAACTTATGTGCTCCTCTAATATCATAATGTTCAGCTCTCAGGAACCGGATAAGAAACTCTTCGTCCATTCTATGGGCGAACACTTCTCCTCTCTCTGAAATCAAAATTCAAAATTCAGAAGCAATCAAATTTTTATTCTAGAATTATCTTATGTTTATACATAGATAATATATTAATCCAATATCTTTAAGAATCTTACACTCGGTATTATAACGTAGTATTTGGTTTGGTTTTACCATAACGGTCATAATAGTATCATAATACTTTTTCTGGGGCATGATATAATAAGTCATAATTAGTTTGAGTTCCAGACATATATTTTTTTCAGGGAAAGTTTTCTCAAGTGTTAACATGAACTATGAAGAAAAAAGGAAGAAAAAAGAACATAAAGTATAAATTTTTTGTTGTAAAAACTAAAACTTCTTTTAAATTAAATTGTTATTATTTAAGTTTATGTTTTTAATACTCTGTTCCATTTTATATTAATAACGTAGCTTTATGAAGTATTAGGGCTCGATCACTGAAGTGGGTGGACCACAAGATTGTCACGTCTGAATCAGTACAAATATGCATATCTTTGTTACGTCACACAATAATATCTATGTATACGAGAGTTTTACATTTTATTTTTATTTTCAGGAAGGCATTCGGCGGCGCAGTATCTACTCACTTTGGGACGTGGTGGGCAATGAATACAATTTTAACATGGCTACGATAGGCGGATAGAAATTATTAGACTAGGAAAACGCTAAAGTCCCGCCGCGTTGATGGATGAGCTTTTTAAAGTTTTTAGTTTGCAAGGGATATATTTACTTTTGCAAGTGCTTTGTTTTGCTACCTACGCATTGTAAGTGATTGTTGTCAAATTTCTTTGTTACCTGTCAATTGGTATTATTTACCGTAAAAACTTATATTAAAAGCTTTATTTCTATGGATTCTGGCTAACTTTTTCAACTTTTTCTTTTAAAAGGTACTACATCACCATAACCTTAATGTCCATGTATAATATGAACGTTGAAGGCCCACCCGTTTGGTCAGAATTGACCCAAATGGCACGAAAATATCGCACAAAAAGTCAAAAAACTTATATTAAAAGCTTTATTTCTATAGATTCTGGCTAACTTTTTCAACTTTTTCTTTCAGAAAGCAATACATCACCATTACCTTAATGTCCATGTGAAATATGAACGTTGTAGCCCTACCCGTTTGGTCAGAATCGGCCCAAATGTCTCGAAAATATTGCACTAAAAATCGAAAAAAATCGTAAAAGTGCGATATTCATGAGAAATATTTCTTCGATTGTACCCAAAAACGTGGCACGTCTAAGTTCAGAGATTTCGAAGGTCCCCTTCAATTTTCATCAAGATCGCATATGCCGTTTGCCCGAAATCGTGCGAACAAACAGACAAAAAAAAAAAAAAAAAAAAAAAAGAAACAACCGAGCTAATTTTGTGGGGTGTAATTGAAATTGAAGTCTTCGCTTCGCTCATCCAAAAATACATATTTTTCATCGCCTACACTGATTTAAACATTTTGTACGACGCAAAATGTTAATATATTTGATAGTTGAGGTTCTTTCAGTAATATTGATATACTTTTTGTCAGCCATGAAACGGTAGGTCTATTTCAAAAGCGTCAAAAGTGGCCAGCTGGCATAGCCCTTAGACCTGCTTTACAGGTTTCCAGTTTTTAATTGTTTTTTTTTTAAGACAGAGCTTCAATTTCTATTGTTTTCTTGTTGAAACATTAATAAGAATATACATTCGATTGTTTGTTCGTAATTTTTGCCCACAAGTCAGCCGCATGACAGTCGGAGTGACGTTATCTGAAACTCTCGTATTCTAGACTTTTAGCTATGATTTGGAAATAATATCCCAATTGTAGTGATGAGCTATGATCAACACGACAAAAGTTAATACGGCTAGACTTAAAAGTATTACCATGAATCATGTCGGAGAGGGTCTGAACTGCGCGTGCGCGCATCTGCGGGGATTCCCCTAGTGTAACGCGCGCTTTCTCTTGAAGCTCATCGGATAGCTCCCCGGACTCAAAGCTATTTCTCAAGGCCACGAAGATGCTTTCTTCCGGCGTCATGTTGTATCACTCGGCAAGTTATCTGAAATTAATAAATATTTATTTAATGTAGACAACAGGTAGGGCTACAATAACTTTCCAGGTTGTTTGTGGAAAAGCAGTGCATGGTCAACGTTGTCAAACGCCTTGCTAAAATCTGTATAGACCGTGTCCATCCTACTTGGTTGGCTCTTGTTGTTACAGTGTAAATCAATATCACTCATGAATGTAGCAAGGTTTGTGACAGTGAACGTTGTACTTCATAGTTTCAACTATGTTATATTCTCTAGACTAGGACGCTTCGCGAACGCTTTATCCAGTCGCGTTGATGGATGATCTTTTTTTAATATTTCTGTCCAATGATGACGTTTTTAAAGTGGGATCTCATTACTTTGTCTATAGTTACTTGATTTAACTTGTTAATTATACACCTGTAAAAGGCTTATATTAAAACCTTTATTTCTATGAATTTTGACCAACTTTTTCTTTCAAAAGGCATAACATTTATGTCAATGTAAAATATGAACGTTGTATCCCCACCCGTTTGGTCAGAATCGGCCCAAACATCACGAAAATATCGTATTAAAAACTGGAAAAAGTACAAGTTTCTATAAGAAATATTTCTTCAAATGTTTCATAAATCATATCATGTATAATTTCAGTGATTTTAAAACGTTCCCATAAAGTTTCATCCAGATCAGAGTAGCCGTTTGCCTAATATTACGAAAATATATCATTAAAAATCGGGAAAAAATCGTAAAAGTACGATAATCGTAAGAAATATTTTATCGATTGTACCAAAAAACGTGTCAAGTCTAAGTTCAGAGTTTTCAAAGGTCCCTTCGAATTTTCATCAAGATCGCGTGCGCCATTTGCTCGGTAGATCGCGAACAAACAGACAAAAATACAAACAAAAAAACAAACAACAAAAAAACACCCGATCTAATTTTTTTGGGGGGAAGTCAGTGAAATTGAAGTCTTCGCTTTGCTCATCCAAATATTTTTTGGGTACAATCGAGAAATATTTCCCATAAAAATCGACTTTTATGGCAACGAGAGATAGATAAGATCTCGCCGACCGGGCATACATGGTTCACATTACGTACCACGAAACAGTATTGAAAGAACATAGTCAACCAAAAACGCTATCCATTAACGCGATTGGAAAAAGCACTCGCGAAGGACAACGGAACTCGAACGGGACTCATTGTGACTATGTCTGCATGTGCGATGAAGAACAGACGAACCTCTGGACCGATTATACTAAAAAATATAATAGACATCCGAAAACAGTTTACTGAGAACTGTTAACATAGTCAGCAAAATCTGTAACGATTCAAACGTACAATGAATAATAAATGAAAAAATGCTGAACATGTGTAAAATTTGTTTTGTTCTTGAAGTAATTTTTAACACACATAACAAAAACTTGTAGAAATACAGCCAAACCTTACACACTCAAAAGAAATTAGATCTAAAAAAAGGGCCAAGCTCATCTACCCTTCCACATTTGCGCATTCTTAATTCATAAACGTACAGTGTCCCATAACAGCATCCTCGAAAGCTTGGCAAAATAGAATTTGCGATTATTAATTTAAACGTAATAGTTCAACCAAGTTTCTTTTTTCTAATTAATTAAACGTTAATAACATGCAAATTTTATTTTGCCAAGCTTTTCGAGGATGCTGTTATGGGACACTACGTTTATGAATTAAGAATGCGCAAATGTGGAAGGGTAGATGAGCTTGGCCCTTTTTTTTTAGATTTCATTTCTTTGAGTGTGTAAGGTTTGGCTGTATTTCTACAAGTTTTTTTTTATGTGTGTGATCTCATTACTTTTTCAAGTTCCATTGGCAAAATTATTTGTTAAATATAATAATTTTATCAAAGTTAATTTAATTTCTATTGTATAGCAATAACAATAGGATGTAAAATATATAGACCCGGATTCATGTACATCCTGGGTATAGGTGGTAAAAACCATGGTATAACGACGGTATAAGGACTGGTTAAGTCTAGCAACTCACGGCCCAAATTAAAACTTCTCCATGCAACAACAAACGCACAACTAATGTTATTGACACCTTTTTCACTGCATCCACAGCCATGTAAATCATCAGATAATCAAATGAATATTGAAAATTTTCACCATCTTTTGTTTTACATTTTCATTAAAAGTGACAGAAGATTAGGAAAGGCTTATTATTGCCGTAAATTTAGGAATAGCCTAGGACTATCATACCATTGTTTATCTGCATTAGGCTTTTGGGTAATCAAAACTAGTTATTTGTACGGGATGTGTGTCAGAACAAGGTTGTGCTGGCCTAGGGTTGGCTAAGAAAGGCCTGGGGCTTGTCAAACATGTGTGTAAGTATTTATTTATCTAGTCCTATCGCCTAATGTAACTTTAGCCTACACTGTTGTATTATAAATAATTTTCTACATCTGGGCCTAGGCCAGGGACGGTTTCTGATTTGTTTTATGAGAGTATAATGACACCTTTTCTCGTTCCACACAAAGAAGAAAAATTTAAAATGTCCGCCATTTGTTTACGTATCGCACTTTCCCGCCTAACTCTGCTTATACCGTCAACAAGTGTCAAGTAACTATAGTTACTTGTTGATTGTATGCCTAGTGTTAAGGCTTATTTTAAAACCTTTATTTGGAAGCCTTCCAACAAACTTTTTTAACCATTTTTTTTAAAAGAGACTATATTACTATAACCTTAATGTCCATGTAAAATATGAACATTGTAGCCCCACCCGTCTGGTCAGAATCGCGGGCCGATTGAAACTGACGAATTAGATGTTAGTAGTAGTAGCAGTAGCAGCAGTAGCAGTAGCAGTAGCTAACATCCTTAAAGTGATTTTGAGCATGTTTCAAGCCATTTTTTCACCAAGAAGGAATGGTCGTACCCCAATAAAATTTGGCATGTGTTGTCAGGTACCTAAATCCCCTCGATTGTGATAGTTTTCAAGTTTACATCACGTTACATGACGGCTGGGTAACACCTCGAAATCACCCCAACTCTGCTTGGTGTATAAGGTGCTTGAGTGTGTAGCGCACCGCGGCTTGGCTGCGGTGCCCTAACGGGCACCTAGATCCTTTTTGAATGTCCGGCGGTGAATGCATTGCAGTGACGATGGTGTACCGATGATTGCACGCTCAATGTTACCCAATTTGCAATCTTTACTCATATTTCGTACCACCTATATTAAGTTTACCATAGTAATTGTGTGAATTTAAAAACATGTTCTATAATTTATAAAATACAATCCAGAAATTTAGAAATCTATCCCGACCGATGAGAAATACCTGGGTATTTCTCATTCGGGATAAAGGCGCCTTAGCCAACTATAGATTAGGAAAACGTTAAAGCCGTTATTAGACGAGTAAGCTAGTCATGTATTGAGTAGTCGGGAACATTTGCATTTAAGTTCATTGATATATAAGTTATGATTTTATGAGTGATATGGTTTTGAGTTTAATTGGTATAAGGGCGCGTCAGCATGTAAGATAACAATGCGCTACTCTGGCCTAGGCTATGGAGGAAAGACCCACGCTGGATACAGCCCTAGGTGGGGGGAGGACAGGGAATGTAACCGGGTATACTCAACTCACTATACTCACACATGGCTCGCTCACTCGTCAAACAACGACTTTGTCGTCATCCTTGTATTAACGTACCTTGGTTTGATGGCTGCCACTATGGGGCGCAGAAGTAGACGATATCACTCTCTGTTACGGCTTCGTTCATTCGGTCTCTTCCTCACGAAGAACACTCAACAAAACCGTTCACAATGTCCCATTTACGTATCTCGTGAACTTCTAATGCCCCTACTCCAAAATGGGCGTATGGGCTTTATGAGAGGTAGTTCAAAGCTTAAAACTATGATAGCGAATCATATTTCTAGTTATAAAACGACACTGAAAAAAAGGAGTTTAGAAAAGTAGGACAGCAAACAAATAAACATCCTTATCGCAACTTGGTCTACTGTTACACGCACATTATTTTTGTTATGATTGGCTAACTAGGCATATCACTGTTCAACTATGTAGGCTAAATAGGTTATGGACATGTCACGGGACAGGTAAATTACAATAAAATCAATCAATCGATAAGCCGAGTAGGAAGCATTCAAAAGTTTTCTAGAATTTTTTTTTATAATGCGGTATTGTAGTTTGGTGACAGTAGCACAGTTTTTAGAGTCAAAAAAGGAGGCACTATCGCAGGATTTACGCCAGATTTATGGAAGGTATTTGTTACAGATTCCGCATGGAGCGTCAAGTATACCGAGTTCTGATGCGCAACGCCGAAACTCGTTTTTT
>JAMZAV010003215.1:0-69087 GCA_024449915.1 Sweltsa coloradensis | reverse complement strand
AAGCCTACATGATTTTGATTGCAACGGCGTCTTGTTTAGGAAGCGTGAAACCTCAAATGCAGGCTACTATTCATTTCTACTCACGACAGCCGCGGATTCGAACAAGATTTATATCAGAAGAAGATGATCAGAGAAGAAAATATGGCAGTTTTAGTTTTAATTTTGGTCTATGTTCATTATATTTATTAAAGACATTCTGATATCTATATTTTGATACAACTTGCGGTTAATAATAATTTTAAAAGGTTAAACAAAACAAACTTATAACTACAATATTTCTACGACATTGCTGGACTAGATGTAATTATCTTATAAAATAGAAAAAAGTTAAAAAATTTTTGACCTCGACGATTCTAGAGGTGTGACGTTTGAAAGTGTGGAAGATTAGTATGCGTAACCAGGGCTACAAATCTCTCTTTCTCTGTTCTTTCTCTCTCGTACAATTTAGTTTAGAGGGGCAATTCTCTGAACATGTTTATTGCTGTTTAGCAGTATAATAAAACAATTACTCATATGGTGCAACATAGTTCTAGGAAATTACATTGTATCACTTTTTGCGGATATCTTGACTTCACTTATGTGCTCCAATTTGGCTAGCGTTTCATGAGTCATAAGCAAGCGTTCGATGTGTATGGGCTGCACCAACTAATATTTATTAGTTTTATCAAACGACATAAATTTATGGATGGTAACCAATACACTAGGAGTGGCAATGTTGGCGCATTGCATGATTTAATTTCTATTGAAGGAACTACCTGTACGGGCACAACATCTGTTGTAAATTTAGATTTGTCATTATATTTTTATTAACACTCCTTATTAAACTAGGAAACGCCAAAGTCGTTGTTAAACGAGTATGAGTGATGACAAGTGTTGAGTACCCGGGAATCCCCTTTCCTCCCCTATACCTAGGATCTAGCCCAGTATGAGAATGATACCGGGTACTCAACACATGGCTCACTCACTCGTTTAACAACGACTTAGGCGTTTCCCTAGTTATATAAGTTGAACATTTGAAATGCGAATCGTGTTCAAAACATATTAGCGTGAAACATTACCAAATTTCCAAGATAAAACAAAATCACCTACGTTTTATTACCCATTTAACACCCTCAAAAATAATATGTGGGTGTTGTTCGAGCTAATGGGTATCGAAACCCCAACCCTCCGTGCGGTAGACTATATGGTTACCAATAGGCCATGCAAGCCACGTAGATATCGTCCCGCTAGCTGCTACTAAACAATTATGCTATCGATATGTTAAAAATCACATTTTTATTTTTTGTAGGATTAAATCGCAATGGATCTAGCTGATTTTGTTAGCAGTTCTCAGTAAACTCGTACCGGATGTCTGTTTAAAATTTCAGCCCAATCTGTTCAGCGGTTCGGCTGATTTTCGACGTACAGACAGACAGACAGATAGACAGACAGAATCACAGAATGAGAGCCGTTCGAGTTGAATGGAGACACTCGGTCGCTCCGCTCCCTCGTTTAAATATTGTTAAACCTTACTCGTATTTTATTCTAAAAATCTTATCATTTTACAGATTAATTTCATACTTATAAACTAGTGTTATACTTGTGCATCTTATGTCAGGTAATTTATTTCTTGGTACAAATTGAAATGTTGACGCCATTTTTACAGATTATGATTTAATGTTTTGTTTTTAATTTACGTTGTATGCTAACTTTTGCAGAAATATTAATCAATGCGATGGTGGGCTTTACAAGAAAATATTTAGACCCAAACGTAGAACCTAAAATTCATAAATGCCCTAGCCAAGATTCGAACCTGAAACAACGCGGTCAGGCATCGTAACAATTGCTAAATCTACTTTACCACATTTGTAGATATCTTGTTTCATGGTTCCATAGTTTAAGTTTGTTTACAGTTTTACACAATGGTTTGACGTCATAATTGCGCATAAAAATCAACATGGAACACTAAAATTGGAGATGTTTCTATGACACATTATTATGCTAATGACAATGACTTTTGGGTGGCTGAAGTGTATCAGACTTTGAAATCACTCCAAATATTACAATAGGCACTTGTTAGTTGTTACACTATTATAAAACAGGTATAATATTAAAGGTACCGATCACATCACAGGGTATTTCTCGTATCAGTCAAAGCTAGCTAGAGATGGAGTAAAGTTCCCTTCTTGTTCTCGAGTACACTTCAACAAGTGTTGCGCCGGGTGGCGTAGAAACCCACGTCATTGAACACGCTGATAGAATGTGAGAATATTCCAGGAACTGGCGAAGATTATGAACATTATGTTTGATAATTCATTATCGAAGTACCTGGAAAAAAGTTCCATATTTCATCATCTAATTATATTATTGAAAACATTGCATAATGTATGTTGCATAAAGTCACACACGCGGATTACTTTTTATAATTACAACTAAACTAACTATACGTATGTACAAGTACGGGTACGGGAATAACCACACGAGGGAGCGAAGCTACTTGTAGTCAATAGATGTCGATGAAGAAAACAAGAATAACATGATGCGTTCTTTTCCATTTGTTCCAATCTGTATGTTGGTGGAGGTGCCGAGTATTTATATGTCAAGTTTTGGGTGACGCTAGCTCCGTACACAAAGTGTACGGTTTTTACGGTGTAGGTGAAGTGTAGTCACTACACTTCACCTTAGGGTCGCCGAGGTCGTGAACGGTTTTTATCGTGAGAAGTCACACGCACAGGCCACAAACGAACAGAAAAATGATGCGTATGGGGGAGCTTCGCTCCTTAACAACCGATTGAGACAGGTTTAAAAAAAATGTACACGTTATCTAATAAATTGAAAAAAATGTAGCGCTCTCCTAAAAAATACAACTTTTTAGAAGTAATACACCCCAGTTTAGCAGGGGAGAGTCGTGAGACCATCTTCCGTCGTATAAATTACAATTTTGAAAAGTCGACAGAAAATGTCCCAGAGCAGGAGTCGATCCCAAGATACGCACATGACCAAAAAATATCTCTGCAACGCTTTAATATAATAGGTTTTTAGATAGTGAGATGTTTTCGTAGGTTTTGTGTTTACTATAATACTGCAATCTTAGGTATATCTCTTATTTTTGATATGTTATCTAAAAAAATATGTTCGTGGTGAGTATTGCATTAGATGCACTTAATAATAATTTATAATTAATTAATAATATTAATAATTCATTACTATTATTAAAACTCATCCTGTTTTTGTTTTTTATGTATCAGAATTTTATCCCCAAACATATTATGTTGTTGGTGTCAGTGTCTCAGTTTGACAGCAATTATTTGTTTGAGGGAACACCGTGTTTTAATGAGATTTGATCAGAAACAGAAAGACAAGAAGACGACAATGCCATGGCAATACCCACAAAAGTTAGGTACAAGTTCTAATAAAACAAGACTCATTGCGTTACTATAGCTAAGTTAGGTGATAAACTAACCGTGTCTGGAAAAATTGATTTAATTTGCTTAGAGTTACAAGAGTCATTTTATTTGTGTGTAAATAATAGTTAATATAAGATATAATCAGTTATTTTGTTCAAGTATGATCTAAAAATACACTTCTCACGTACTTTACGTCGTAGTTGATGAGTCATCATGTCTTCACGAGTTAGATTAGAAGTAAATACAGAAGTGCAGAGATAGCAATTGAATTGCTTTCAATAATGTGTCAATTGCCTTGATTAAAACACTGGGTAGCCAATTATCTATACTAAATAACATATTTGTTGAACATAAATTCATCAAATTTTAGAACTCACAAAAATATGTTTTAAGGTATAAATAATTGAATATATATTATTTTTAATGATATATAGTTAGGCCTAATAACACAGCGACGGAATATTCCATTTATTATATATTGTGATGTAAAACTAAAATTTATGTATACGGAATTTATGAGACTAGAGAGCGTATAACGAAGTTATCAGCTTTTGCAATAATTATTATTGTATGTAAAACACATATGATTATTAGTGTTTAGGGCGTTTTCCATTGGCATGCACTCGGCGAGTGCAGAGATGTCATTGTTGTCAACCTCCATTTGAATCACATTACAAAACTAAACAAATGAAAAGACAAGTGGCAATCCAGTGCGCACTAGGCGCACTAGTGTGACCTGAGTGCGGCCAATGGAAAACGCCATTAATTACACTGATTTCCTGAACAAAACACGGATAAAATAACAATGCACAGCACTCACCGCGTACTTTATAAAGTAGGCTTTAAGAGCAGTGGCCGATGATGGCGCGAAGGAGAGTTTAAGCGCTCAGTTTAAAGTCAGTTTCAACTAACATTGAACGACATTTTGACACTTCTGGGCGCCATTGCGCATGTCAACACCACACAAAAATTGGAGGCCTAATGTAAGCCTTCTTCTTATGACACATACAATTTAGAAATATGCTTTATAATCTCCGAGCCAAAAATTATTATTCTAAAAGTTATTTTATTACTCTATACGTATACACGTTCATTTGAATTAAAACCAATAAACAAAAACATTTTTAACATCAACAATCGCTTGGCAACATTGAACAGTTGGGAACTGTTGTCAACATTGTTTAAATAGGACCAATGAGAGTTCGCGGCAATACCATTCTTGCAAAAAACACAACATCACAGAGTACAGACTAATCTGTACACATTGCTTGGATTCAGCTGCCACTGGATAAGCCTAGGCCTCAGAGTTTCTACTTCAGATAACCTGCATCCTAGAAATCTTATCAACTTTTCTTTCGACATAACTTTATCCTTATGAAGTAGTTAAGGTGCAGGCATCTAAAATCCCATTTTAAATAAATATATATATATATATATTTTTTTTTACGTAGATTTTCTCGGATATAATGTGACATAATGAAATTCTTTCGAGTTTCCGAGTTAAATAAGTTTTAATACCAACGTTTCGAACAGTTCTCCCTGCTCATTCTCAAGGTAACGACATACAAATTAAAAACATTGAGTAAACAAACAAGACAATAACAAATAATATAAAAGACAAACAAGTCACTGCAACTGCTCAGCATTACATTTAAGATCTTTGCGATGACCTTAACAGGCGTTTGGTAGGTGGAGCTTCAGGTGGCTTCTTTCTTCTCCTATCCACTCTAGCTGGAGGAACTACATTTTTCGTGGCAACTGGGGTATTATCGCACCACATGGCTATCACGTAGCGCCAGTTTCCAGGTGGGTGCTAGTCTTTTCGCATCATCTCGTATGTTTAAGTTATGCGGTCTTTTCTCCATTTCGACGGCTTCTCTAACAATACGAGATACTTCATGGTCCACTCTGGCAACAGTCTTTGCGTTCGCGAAATCTATCCAGTGCTCCTTCTCAAAATAGTGCTGGAAAAGAGCAGATGTAGTTTGCCTGTTTTTTATTGCAGTTCTATGCTCGTCCAGACGTGCTGAGATTTTACGGTTCGTCCTTCCGATATATATTTTTTCTCACAACACCCGCAAGGAATTTCGTATATTCCATGAGCTTCATGAGGAATCACATCTTTCACATTTCTAAGCATTGATGAGATCTTAAGTTCAGCTTTAAAGATGGTTCCAATGTTGTTTTTCTTTAGGAGTCTGCTTATTTTATCTGTGGTGCCTTGTACATACATACAGAAAACATATATCGGAAGGACGAACCGTAAAATCTCAGCACGTCTGGACGAGCATAGAACTGCAATAAAAAACAGGCAAACTACATCTGCTCTTTTCCAGCACTATTTTGAGAAGGAGCACTGGATAGATTTCGCGAACGCAAAGACTGTTGCCAGAGTGGACCATGAAGTATCTCGTATTGTTAGAGAAGCCGTCGAAATGGAGAAAAGACCGCATAACTTAAACATACGAGATGATGCGAAAAGACTAGCACCCACCTGGAAACTGGCGCTACGTGATAGCCATGTGGTGTCGATAATACCCCCAGTTGCCACGAAAAATGTAGTTCCTCCAGCTAGAGTGGATAGGAGAAGAAAGAAGCCACCTGAAGCTCCACCTACCAAACGCCTGTTAAGGTCATCGCAAAGATCTTAAATGTAATGCTGAGCAGTTGCAGTGACTTGTTTTGTCTTTTATATTATTTGTTATTGTCTTGTTTGTTTACTCAATGTTTTTTAATTTGTATGTCGTTACCTTGAGAATGAGCAGGGAGAACTGTTCGAAACGTTGGTATTAAAACTTATTTAACTCGGAAACTCGAAAGAATTTCATTATGTCATATATATATATATATATATATATATATATATATTATAATGCATATTACAACAGAGTATGCCTACAAATACTCCACAAGTGCAAGTCATAACATGGACAGACAACATACTTATATACTTTAAAATATACAATAAACATTCACAAAATAATAAGTAACAACAACGTTCATAATATGACAATAATTCACATCCAGAGCTTTAAAATCAGGCGACCATTGCATGATAGCATTTTTAGTTTCCTCTACGTTGGTTGTGCTGAGTTTATCACGTGACCATTTTCGAGGTGGGTCAAACCGAGCAAAACATATTAATTTTAATTGTTTAATGCATGAACGTTAATATAGAAACAATCTATGATTCTTTGAGATCCACGACTCAATAAAGTATTTAATTGATTTAAAGTAAACAATTGTTCAAATATCCGTAACTTACTCGATACTTGTGAAGTTAGACAATTTATTTCAATAACTGCCCGGATCGCAACATTATGAAATCAACTTGAACGCTCATGTTAATTTTTAAACGGTTTATTAATGGGAATTTCACGAAATAGAACTCATATTTTCTATTTTTTCATCTTACCGGACCACTCCCAATGATTGTTTAATGCTATTTCTATTAATTTCTATTTGATTATTACATTTTATTTTATTTTATTACTGCACTTGAATGTGGATATAAAAAGAACGGTTCTTCATTAACGTTCTTGCGAAATATAAACATATTTTATTACCAGATTATTTGCTGCAATCACCTGCAACCTGAGCGTGCGCACTTTTACAGCGCTAGCCTCAGCGACTCCTCTTAAAACATAGAGTTGTGTAATGTAACAGGAAGTAGTATCTTCTGTATCATCATCGTGTAAAGAAAACAGAGTACATGATAATTTATTGTAGTAAATAGCTTATTTGCATACAAATGATAAAGGCAAAGTCTTTCGCTGTGATTGGATCCAGTTTCGGGGTAAACGTTTGTTTTACTACTATGCCACAACAATGTTATCCAAAAAACTAGAGAACCTTGTAGTCAATAATAAAGCACACAAACAAACATCAATATGTTAATAATAATGTCGACATCTTATCCGTTATGAAATCATATCGTTGGCAGCTACCAACTTGGGTTGGCCTTAATGCTGGCCTTTTAATAAAAAAAACCTTGTTGCTTTATTTGTAATAAACATATAATTAGGCCTATATGTCACACATATTTTTATTAATAATAACTGATGTGACCTAGTTGAGCGAGCAGCAACTACGTTTTACTTATGCTTTAATAATGCCTGATAGAGAACATGCAATGTTTTACTACCTGTTGTAAAGATTGCTTCACACATAAAGGAGTTAAGTTAAGCCATTTACTAACTTAAATAGCTTAATACATTTGATAATGTTGCAACTATATTATTTTTAAGTGATCGATCTCATTGATCTTTTTTTAAATAACCCGGTTTTGATTCCATTGAAATTTCGATATCATTTCATTTTTATACACACCAGATATCCAATACATTATTTCAATTTAACGTCAAGCCAGTTTTCAAGGGTTTATAAAATTTGAACCTCTCTTATATTTCTGTATCTCATGTAGAAACCAATTCATACTCATTTGGCTCGAACCTATCTAGACAGACCAGTCAATTACTAGTTGTTCTCGTAGTTTTGTATAGGTTGCTTTAATCTTCCTCATTATCATTGATTGCATTACAGAATTATGTTATATTTCACATACGATTAATACTGTAAAAGAAATATAATATACCTACGCCTTTAAATTATTTTTCGGAAGAATGCCCGCTAGGGTACACATAAGATTGATCTGGTGTGACCGTGCTACCCTCTTTAGGAGACGAACTATAGGGTTTAGGGTGTCTGAGAAAGGAATGTCTTAGGGCAGTATTCAGCCAGGATTGCAGGTGGTAGGATTCAAACTCCTGACATCCCGAATTAAAGTTACACGCCTAATGCATAAGCCTCCACAGACTTGTTCCCCTGTTTTGGTGATAAACTTGGTGGATTATTTAACGAATAATTTAAAAAAATATATTTTGTGGTGATTTATTGGATGAGCGAAGTGAAAACTTCAATTTCACAGACCCCCAAAAAATTTAGCTCGGGTGTTTTTTTTTCTTTTTTTTTTTCTGTCTGTTTGTTTGTTAACTCTCTACCGGGCAAACGGCTTATCCGATCTTGATGAAAATTGGAGGGGACCTTCGAAATCTCTGAACTTTGAGGTGTATTGTTTTTGGGTACAATCGAAGAAATATTTCTCATGAATATCGTACTTTTACGATTTTTTTCGATTTTTAGTGCGATATTTCCGTGACATTTGGGTCGATTTTGACCAAACGAATGGGGCTACAACGTTCATATTATACATGGACATTAAGGTTATGGTGATGTAGTACTTTTTGAAAGAAAAAAATGAAATAGCCAGAATCCATAGAAATAAAGCTTTTAATTTAAGTTTAATATGGTTAATAATAACAAGTGACAAGTAACAATAGAAACTTGACAACAATCACCAACAATGCGTAGAGAGCAAAACAAAGCACTTGCAAAAGTAAAGATATCTCATGCAAAAAAAACTTAAAAAGCTCATCCATCAAGGCGACAAAAAACCGTTTGCGATGCTTCCTAGCTGGATGAGCGTAGCGAGCGAAGCGAAGATTCCATTTCACTACACCGGAGAAAAAAATCCGGAGTGTTTTTTTTTCTTTCTTTCTTTCTTTTGTATTTTTGTCTGTCTGTAAACACGATTCCGGCTAAACCGATACATTGATTGCGATAAAATTTTATGGAGACCTTTGAAATCTCTGAACTTAGAACTGCCACGTTTTTTGGGCGCAATCGGAATTTTTTTTCTCATGAAAATCGCAATTTTAAACGATTTTTTTCGATTTAAAAAAAAATTCATCGACTTATTACACCTACATGCTTCATTCGATTGTAATGATTTTTTCACAGAACCTTAATTTTATGAATTTATATATTCGTGTAAAATTTGAGTGCAATCGAAAAATTAATTCTCGTGATAATCACAATTATACGATTTTTTTGATTTTTTAAATTTCTTCTACTTATAACACCTCATGCTTTATTTGATTGTAAGGATTTTTTCACAGAACCCTTATTTTATTATTTTGAATATTTGCGTGAAATTTGAGCGTAATCGAAAAATTATTTCTCATGAAAATCACTATTTTACCCTTTTTTCGTTTTTAAAAATTTACGCTCATCCAACAACGCGCCTGAAAAAGCGTTTGCAAAGCTTCCTAGTTTACATTAATTTCACTTGCATTCTATCTAGTGCGATCAAGGTGTCTTCTCAAACACAACTATAGTGCAAAATGTGATACCAGCATGAAAATTTGCTATAATATAGATTTTGTAATTAGAAATTCGAAAATAACTGGCTCCACGATAGGGTCTTATTATTTAACTATTAATTAATTAATTAAAATTAATTAGTTAATTATGTGACACGAATTTCAAAGTGTCAATAAATTAGTCATGTTTGGTATTAATGAAGAGCATTTTTTACCTCTATAAAGAAAAAAAATACATTGAAAAAATATATTGATATATACATATGTTATAGCTAAATATGTTGATTTTGCTGATTTTTTAGTTTATGAACCAAAAGATCAACTTTAAAGTAAAATTTCTTCTAACCAATGATATCACAGTGTTCACAAAAGAGCTGGTTACTATAATTAATATATCATTTTTCAATTTTCAATAATAGTTATTACAATATATTTAACACAAATTACAATATGGCGTAAATATGTCTAACTATGGTACAAAATATGATACCAACTTAAAAAATTTAGCAATCTTATAGCTTTTGTAATAAGAAATTCGAAAATAACTGGCTCCAAGCTAAGTGATTAGTATTTAACTATTAATTGATTAATTAACATTAATTAGGTAATTTAGTCCTAAAATTTCAAAGTGAAGACAAATTTGTAGTGTTTGGTATCAATTGAAAGCATTTTTCACCAACATTAAGAAAAAAATTAAATTGAAGAAATTGAAATATATATACGTTATAGTTAAATATGTTGATTTTGTAATTTTTTAGTTTTTGAACCAAAAGATCTACTTTAAAGAAAAAATTCGTCTAACCAGTGATAGCACATTGTTCACAAAAGAACTGGTAACTATAATTATCGTATCATTTTTTCATTTTTCAATTTTCAATATTCGTAATTACAATATATTTTACGCAAATTAATTTTTTTTTTAAATTTAAAAGTTACAGAAACATGTTGTGTGACGTAGAAAAATGCTTCATTTGACTTGTTTTCATCAATCTTAAAGATTTTGTGCCAAGTATTTGAAAATCACTGGCTCCAGGCTGAGTTTTGAGTATTTAACTATGAATTAATTAATTAAATTAATTACTTAATTGTGTCCAAAAATTTCAAAGTTAAGATACATTGGTCATGTTTGGTACCAAATGTAAAAATTAGTCACCAAAATTAATATATTGAAATATATATTTTGTTATGGTTAAATATGATGATTTTGTGATTTTTTAGTTTTTGAACCAAAAGATCAACTTTAAAGTAAAATTTCTTCTAACCAATGATAACACAGTGTTAACAAAAGAGCTGGTAACTATAATTAATGTATTAATTTTCAATATTCAATAATAGTAATTACAATATATTTTACACAAATTAACAAATTTTCTTAAATTGAAAACTTACAGAAACATGTAGTGTGACTTAGCAAAATATAATTTGTAATAAGAATTTCGAAAATCACTGGCTCCAGGCAGAGTTTTGAGTTTGAATTGTGAATGAATTCATTAATTAAATTAATTACTTAATTGCGTCCAAAAATTTCAAAGTAAAGATAAATTTATCATGTTTGGTATCAAATGAAAGCATTTGTCACCAACAAGCACCAACAACCAACAAGCACCAGAGCTACCTATTTTCCTCTGGGTGAAGCGAAATTGAAGTCTTCGTTTGGCACATGCACCTATCCCCTATCCGCGTGATGATAGTGCTTAATACCACTATAAAATAGCGAATGTTGACGTTAAATACTGAAAACTCAGCCTGGAGCCAGTGATTTTCGAAATTCTTATTACAAAATCTTTAAGATTGATGTAAACAAGTCAAATGAGGCATTTTGCTATGTCACAAACATGTTCCTATAACTTTTTAACTAAAAAAAATTGTTAATTTGTGTCAAATATATTGTAATTACTAATATTGAAAATTGAAAAATGATACAATAATTATAGTTACCAGTTCTTTTGAGAACACTGTGTTATCATTGGTTAGACAAAATTTTTCTTTACAGTTGATCTTTTGGTTCAAAGATTAAACAATCACAAAATCAACATATTTAACTATTTCATATATATATTTCAATTTATTTTTTCAATGTAATGTTTTTCTTAATGTTGGTGAAAAATGCTTTCAATTGATACCAAACACTACAAATTTGTCTTCACTTTGAAATTTTAGGACTAAATTAACTAATTAGTGTTAATTAATCAATTAATAGTTAAATACTAATCACTTAGCTTGGAGCCAGTTATTTTCGAATTTCTCATTACAAAAGCTTTCAGATTGCTGAATTTAAAGTAAGTATCATATTTTGTACCATAGTTAGACATCTTTACGCCATATTGTAATTTGTGTTAAATATATTGTAATAACTATTATTGAAAATTGAAAAATGATATATTAATTATAGTAACCAGCTCTTTTGTGAACACTGTGATATCATTGGTTAGAAGAAATTTTACTTTAACGTTGATCTTTTGGTTCAAAAACTAAAAAATCAGCAAAATCAACATATTTAGCTATAACATATGTATATTTCAATATATATTTTTTCAATGTAATTTTTTTTCTTTGTGTAGGTAAAAAATGCTCTTAATTTAATACCAAACATGACTAATTTATTGACACTTTGAAATTCGTGTCACATAATAAACTAATTAATTTTAATTAATTAACTATTAGTTTAATAATAAGTCCTTATCGTGGAGCCAGTTATTTTCGAATTTCTAATTACAAAATCTATACTATTGCAAATTTTCATGCTGGTATCACATTTTGCACTATAGTTAGACATCTTGACTCCACTAATCAGGGTATGAGCACGGATAAGTGGGTGGTTGAGATTGATAGTAAATAATTTTCTACAGGAGTTCTAGCTAAAAGTTGAATTGGTCGTAGTAGGTAATTAGGTAACATAATTTCAAATTGTGTTCATATATAGTCTATTCCCCCTTCCCCGACGTTTAGGGGAATTTCGGTCTGGGGTCTTGTGAAGGACTTGCTGCTTACACATGTCATCTCAGAGAGGAGGGATTTGTGGTGAATATACGTAGATTATTTGCTATGGTTTTGTTTTGAGCAAAAGCGGTAATAGGCGGTGAAAGTAATTCGATTTTTTTCTTTTTAGATATTATTTTTCGTTTTTCCGACAACGAATTTTATAAATTATGACTATGAGTATGCGTAAGGAAATCTTTGACACCAACGACCAGTCAGGATTGCAAATGACCCGAGTCTACCTGGCAACTACTGAAATATTGTTAGTCTCGTCGTATTTAGGTCCTTACAAAACATTCAGACCTTAAAATGAATAATTATGCATTTTCTTTTCAAGCGTGTGCCAAGGGTCGTGAGTTGCAATACGTATTGACGCACGCATTTTGTATATTGCAATTCTATATATTCCCATTATATATTATCCAAACACCATAGTCAGATTAAGGATATTATAAAATAAGTATCAAAATTCAAAGGTTAGGGTATATTGTACGAATACGTGATCTTGTAATAACGGATTGAAATATCGAACCGTTTTAATTCTCGATTTCATTGAATTTCATTAGTCGAGGAACACTCCCGCATTGATCATATTAAAATCAATCCAGATGGACTGCTCGATCATATTACTGGATTGTTTTCCATAACAAACAGTTTTATAGATACGATCAACAGTTTCTTATTATTATACAATGTCATATTAGTACACATGGCAGGTTTATGCACTGATTGACTCATTTTTAAATCATACGAAGGTTCAACAAAGTAATGTTCGCGAATATTCTTTCTGTGAACATATTTTTGTATACGTTTTGGTTTATCGTAGTTTCTGTGATATACTGGAAACATATTTTGTACATATTTTGTAGTTCAATTCGATATTATAAATGGCAACTAATTAATTAATTGTATTAATAAAAATAAAAAATTGTAACTTTTGGTATATGAGCATCTTCTCTTTCCATTCTGGGATATTCATAATCTTACTAACTTGGAGCTTAGAGCACAAAGTTTAATCTGTCCTTCACTGCGTGATCTTCAGACATGTTATGATGAGCCAAGATTAAAAGTGTAACAAAGAATTGGTTTATAATACAAGGTGAACAAGAGTGCACTTCATGCAAAGAAACTAAAGGGAGATATTTTTTACTTGTGTTAACCTTCAGAATCTTCTCGTCCTTGATCTAGGATAATCATTTTCAAGCCTATTACCGCACGTGTACGTTTGTTGTACGTGTTTCTGTAAGAATTTCTGTTGCTGATAAAAAAAAAACTTTCGTTGTTTTTATTGTATGGCGTGCGAATAAGTGCCAACAAACATTTCGCTTTTAATTTCGAGTTGAAAAACTAGGCCTAATGGATTTACTTATTTGATGACATCACATTTAAAGTTAAAACCGTTGAAAAGTTCCACGGCACAATCTTGCAAGTAATGTGAGCGAGAGTATTTCTAAAAAGCTAGCGGCCTTCAAAACATTCACTTGCCGTCCGCGGTGGCTCACACGATTAGGGCGCTGGTCCAAAGTCTGTAGTTTTACCAGGACGTGGGCTCGAATCCCGTATAAGGCATGTTTTTTTTGTAATCGTCCTTCATCATTATCTACCACTACTTATTGTCTCGCCTTAGTGCAAAACAGAGACGTTAAGCAACAAAAATCATCATCATTTCAAAACTCTCCCACCACTAACGAGGATGAAGCTGTGCGAATTTAGGTGCACAAGAGATCAATTTCCAAAATAATTGCAACTGACACGTTTTTCTTCACACTGAATAAATTACTTAAAAAAATCACGCATTATTTAAAATAAATACTAAACTATATTTGAACATTAATTCAAATTTGTGATTTCATTTTGAATGCCATATTGTTCATGTTTTTTTTGGCATGCCATGACCCATAGGCCTATATTATATTTGCGTAGATCCGTCAGTAAGAGACGGAATTAATGATTGTTTCGCAAGAGAGAGTGATCAACCCCTGGCACCCTATGTTGAGAAATGCGATGGAATACCAACTGGACACTAATATGATTTGTGTAAGTTATACTCTTTTCCATATGAAAGAGCAAAGAGCCCTCTTCACATAACATCAACAATCAAACCATAAATTTAAATAAAGTATTTTTATCACCAACATTTCAGCACACCCAAATTCATTATTTGTGTAAGGAATTGCAATCTGTGTGATAAAAGGCCAACGATAGCTGATCAATGATGATTCTTCTGCAGGCGCCAATTCAATTCAATTCAAATCAATTTCTCCAGGGGGCGAACTTTCCAGCTTACATTTGTGTAGGTGAGGTGGGGTGTGGTGAGACGATTGTGGCGTTTGTGATACACTTACCGTCGACAGTTTGCCGGTTAAGGCTATTGTACCACCTCTGGCCGATCATTTGAAAGTCGAAGAAACATGTCTGAAAAGTTTGCTGAACGAAAGAAGGCCTTTAAAATAACAGAAAAAAATGTGAATTTTTTTGGGCGGGACATAACCTCACTTTTGGAAATTATATTTAGATTTTTGGACAAAAGTGTAATATACAAGTCTAGTTCAAAATTAAATTTTGAGAATCGGTTTTCTGGACATAGTTTCTAAACACCTTTAGCTATAACTTGACTATAGCTTAAATAGTTTTCTGAAAATAACAGTTGGTGTACGATTTTTTTTTGTCAAACGGTACAAATACGAGTTTTTTCCCAGTTTTGTATCGTTTGACAAAAAAATTCATACACCAACTGTTATTTTCAGAAAACTTAATGGCTATAGTCAAGTTATAGCTAAAGGTGTTTAGAAACTATGTCCAGAAAACCGATTCTCAAAATTTAATTTTGAACTAGACTTGTATATTACACTTTTGTCCAAAAATTTAAATATAATTTCCAAAATTGAGGTTATGTCCCGCCCAAAAAAATTCACAATTTGTTTCTGTTATTTTAAAGGCCTTCTTACATTCAGCAAACTTTTCAGACATGTTTCTTCGACTTTCAAATTATCGTCCAGAGGTGGTACAATAGCCTTAAAAATTTATGTTATAACCCATTTGTTGACACTTACTTGGTTTTAGCTCCCAAAAGGTGATGAGATGTTAGTGTGATGGGTGACATGTATGTTGGCACGTCAGATGGAAACAGAATGAAAATAAAGAGCCATGTCTAGGAAGGAGAATAATGCAAAATGTAGATAGAAAGAATTGAGAAACAATTTTTTTTAAATTGATATTTGCATTTATTTGTACATCATTTGGCATGTTAGATTTAAAAGAAATGTGAGAGTGACAGTACAGTATCAAATACAACATCAATTAATATTATAAAATCACTACATTAACTAAAATAAACAATACCTCACTAACAAAAACAGAACTACAACCTACTTAAAATAATCTTTTATAGCGCTATTGAAACTAATGTCTATTTTAAATTCATTTGGAAGTGCATTCCATAACGAGACAGATCGACTGTAAAAAGCATTTTGATATGCTGATGTTCTAGCACACGGAGGTATCAAGGGAATGCCATTATCATTTCGAAATAGCTGTCTTTCGCTAATGGATATTCTTAAGAACGGATCTACATCCACCTTACTACACAGCATACCCCTCAACAACTTAACATCAGCTTGCTTACAAAAATTTCTAATTGAAGGAATCTTACATAGATTGCGGCGTGCAGTAGCACTGGGGTTGAAACTAACCTTAATTAAAATCCTGTTAGTGGCTCTATTCTGTATGCCTTCAAGTTTGCACATATTTTGCTGAGTAGTTGGATGCCACGCTGGGTTCGTACTTCTATTACGAAAATAATAGGTTCGTACTTCTATTACGAAAATAATAGAGAGACTGGTTTGAGTTGCAGATGTTTCGAGAGAATGAATGACGACTAAATACACATGTAAACAATCGAACTCACGCGCGAATTGCCGCGAACAATGTCATAAGCTAATTAAGTTTGCATTTGACTTACAAACTTTAAATGCACTCAATTTGATTAATTCTTAACTTTTCTTGCCCCCCCCCCCCCCCCCCAAGAAAAGTAAGCAAATACAGCAAGAATAAACTTCCACCACGGAATGCTCAAGGGGAAGGGGCTCCGCGGTTCCGACACCACTGTGTTAGTTTGGTAAACATGGCCGTACTATTCTTTGATATTGAGTTAACGAAGACGTGTATAGCCTACTGGCAGGGTAAATACCTACAAAGTATTCAACAATTGTTATTATTGTCTATTGTGATATCATTGAACACTTGGAAGGACTTTAAAATAAACACAACATTATTTTCCAAGTATTTACTTTGTATAAATTACGCCTTTCGGGGGAATCAGTACCATAAGACATTAGCAATTTTAATATAACATTTTTCAGTTCCGTATGATATTGAAGACCAAGTTTAAAAATTTGTGAGTATACCTCATTATAAAAACAATGTAGAATTGAAGCAATGACAAACGTTTCAACTTTTCTTTTCACTTTTCTCACTCAATTTTTCTTTTTCATTGTTGTTTTATTTTAATTTTAACGGTACCTACTTTATCTAAGTTTCATTATAAAATGATAATTTCATATTTGTGTACAGTTTGTCCTATTAATTTTGCAATTATATCCCGTCTAATGTCCTGCCTTTGTCTAGACCACCGTGGTCTGGACACCGGGAGAGGCATGCATGTAACTTTATTTTGCCAGTGCCCATAATCATGTTCATCAATATTTTATATGTTATATTTCGACTTTTATTCAAATAAAAAAATGCTTATTTAAACTTTAAAGAACAATACCAGCTCTACTAGTTTCTTTTATCAAATGAGATGTCATTTTTAATTTCAACATAGTAATTCAAATCAATATAAAAAATAATAAGCAGTAATATACCACGATCCACTGTGTTCATACATAATAACAAATTAATTTTGTATGATTATTTTTAAAAAATATGAGTACGTTGTGACTTGTGGTTATATTTATTGTTTTCTTTCTTAAATAGGATAACTGGATAAGTAAATTTGATATACATTATAAAAAATAAAAAAAATGCTGCATTTCCTCCAGAAGATCAAATTTAGAGACTTTGAATAACACGTATAAGTCAATAGTTTCACCATCCAATGGTTTCACCAGAGTAAATTTCTAATGTATTTCCTAGTTTTGCTCACCCATCAAATTGTAATGATGATTGACGAGATTAACAACAATTGCTTGACTCAGATGTTAAGAATGAAGAATACTAATTTCATAATTCGTTCGAGGTCAAGATTCATAATTGACTTTAATGCGATCATTAAAATAATATATTTCCGCATGCTACGTAAGTCAGAAGGCCTGCCGGTACCGCATCGGACAGGAGATGAGGATCTAGGTTGAGAAACACAAATAAGAAGCAGGTTTGTTGATTTATGTTTTATTATTTAAACTCCACACAGTAATGATAAAATTAGGCGCGTGATACAGTTAAATATGAGTTCACATGAGCACGTGTAATGTGCTGTGCTCGCGTCCATGGTGACAATGTGTTGTGATGATGATGTTAGCGTGGAGAAAAGTGGCACTCGTGACTTAAAAACAGAATAAAATCAAACAAATTGAAGGAAAGGCTTGAGGTGGCCGGAGCGTGAACATGATATGAGAGGTGGGGTGGGTTGGGAACGGGGATAGGGGAAGGTCGTCTAGGACGTGATCTTGGCGTCGACGTTGAAGCATGCGACGTTCTTGTTGGCTGTTGGGTCGAACAGCGCCCAGTGAACAGTCAGCTTAATCTGTAAAGAAACGAAATATGTAAAACAATGAAGAAATCTGAGGAGCGGGGGGGAGACGAGAAGATGATTCGTAATAGTTATTTAATTAAGAAACTGCCAAACTTATCGGTCAGGTACTGAATATTAGTTACTTGCTCTTTCTGTGTATGAGAATGATTGTATAGTGATCAGTAATAAACATACATAATATAAACACGTTTGTCTCGAGTAGAACAAGACAGTCCCGTGTGGATGACGTTCTTTTCATTACCCGTGCTCAAAATGACAAGTAACTTTCGTTGCGTTGCGCTTTTTGTACAAGTTAATATTATCGAAGAATATTTCACAATGGGTAAGAGTAAGTAATTTAATCATTGATAAATAACTCTAAATTCAACACATAATTAATATTAAAAAGTAGTGTTTGTCACAGGTTCAAGTAATTTAGTTGATTTTACAAATGGCTGTATGAAGACAGCGAAAATGTGTTTAAATATTGTACGTATGTTTGAGTCCGATGCAAAATGTCAAAACCAGTTTCGTTATCACGACTACAAAAAGTTGAGGTTTGTTGAGTCACATCAGAGCAGACAGTGTGACTACTCGGTACTACTTAGAGCAGGTTCTACCGTGAAGCGTGACGTATGTTGGTCAGAGCCGGCGATTTAGTCAAGACGAAGGTCTTTCAAACTATACACACAAAAATGGTATACACACACAAATTGTTCAATCTAGTTTTCTAGGAAAATGATATTATTATGAATAGAAGATTTTTAAGCATAAGCTCGCTTTGAGGACATTATTAGTGAATGATATCAATTGTCATAAACGTATGCGGCATACGGTATGCCTCAACTGGGGATCGAACCCAGAACCTCTGGCTTAACGCGCCATAGCTCTAACCAATGTTCTTATTTAAACTAGGAAAACGCTAAAGTCCCGCCGCGTTGATGGATGAGCTTTTTAAAGTTTTTAGTTTGCGTGGGATATCTTTATTTTGCAAGTGCTTTGTTTTGCTGCCTACGCATTGTAGGTGAATGTTGTCAAGTTTCTTTTGTTTCTTGTCAATTGGTATTATTTACCGTAAAAAACTTATAATAAAAGCTTTATTTCTATTGATTCTGGCTAACTTTTTCAACTTTTTCTTTCGAAAGGTACTACATCACCATAACCTTAATGTCCATGTTTAATATGAACGTTGTAGCCCCACACGTTTGGTCAGAATTGGCCCAAATGGCACGAAAATATCGTACAAAAAACTAACATCTTATATTAAAAGCTTTATTTCTATAGATTCTGGCTAACTTTTTCTACTTTTTCTTTCAAAAGTCAATACATCACCATTACCTTAATGTGCATGTGAAATATGAACGTTGTAGCCCCACCCGTTTGGTCCAGAATCGGTCCAAATGTCACGAAAATATCGCACTAAAAATCGAAAAAAATCGTAAAAGTACGATATTCATGAGAAATATTTCTTCGATTGTACCCAAAAACGTGGCAAGTCTAAGTTCAGAGAAAACGAAGGTCGTGTCAAATTTTCATCAAGATCGCATATGCCGTTTGCCCCGGTAGAGAGCGAACAAACAGACGGAAAAACAAAAAAAACAAAAAACAAACAAACAAAAAAAAAAAAAAAAAAACAACGGAGCTAAATTTTTTGGGGGTCGGTGAAATTGAAGTCTTCGCTTCGCTCATCCAACAACGCAATCAAATTTGATATTACATTGCTATAATATATATATATATATATTACTCTCGCATTTAAATATCTGTGGAAAAATGTCAATCCATATTTTGTATTATCATCAGTCTTTACATTTTTGAATGTGTGATACAACATCATCAAAAGCAATATTGACATGTTTTATTTAAAATTTACATTTGCAACTGGAACACAATTGATTTAAAAAATTGGATTTAAACCGTACATTGCAATATGGAGTTCTCTGGATTTGATAATACATATAATGGAAATAAATAACACTAGAAAAACCTGTACGCCGACAACGCTCGAGTCTTATTTCAACGTCTGATAATAATTACATATAATTATTACACAATTAAAGTAATTAATTTTTTTGTCTTTCACTTCTGGAATTTTCCATTCGTAAAACAGACAATCATGTAACGTGTAATTACTAATTACACATCCACAAACTACGCGTCGAATCTGGTTCTCTCTGAACGAAAACTGGAAGCCAAACAAAGATGAAATATTATCACGAGTGACTGATTCTTGCAGAACTTTGCTCATCAACGCCAATCGTATAGTCGTTAACGCCTTAAATCAGTGTCCGCTGAGAAAGAAATTTACAATTGGCTAATAATATGGATAAATGCTTCACTCATTCTGGTTATCTTTCAAAAGAAAGCGCTTCGAATTTCAAAACGCGTTTTTATACATTGTTTATGCTAAAATATCGTTATATTTGGTGCTATTTACTCTCATTGATATTTTTTGTAGAGTTTATTAGTTACAACATAGAAGACCATTTTTGAGTGTTCAGTAAAACTTAAAACGATAACAAGTTTAAAATTTAATAAATCAAAATCGTTTTGATTTCATCTATTCTAAAATGTTTCTAAATAATTTAGCAGGACAAGCGTAGTGAGCTTAGCGAACGTAGAGAAAACTTTCATTTTACCACGCTAAGAGAAATAGTTTACAGTGCCTTTCTTTTGCAGACAAATGGCTACACCCCGATTTTGATGTTAACTTGGGGGTATATTCGAAATCAATGAGAGGGATACACCAATAATTTGATAAATCCAAGTCCGAACCTGAATAAATTTTAACTTAGCAGTACGTACCGGTCTACGTAACTGCAACTTTACAGTTGTATGTAACCAGTACAACACGAAAAATTATAGTTTCAGATTAGAATTATAAAAAAGTGATCCGAAGAACTCGTTTACTTCCTATGTAAAACCATCACTCGTGCATATTAAGTAGTGTTCTCAGATTTCGGATACAGCTGCTTGTGACATATACGAATTAAATGTTATTCTAGCACCTAAAGTTTTATCTCGAAACAATTGGCGAACATTACTGTTATCGCCATGGTGATTTCATTACGTAAATGGATCATAAACATGTGTTTATTTTGGTTTCAGTACCTCTGCAGCACACGCAGCTCTCTATACCTTCGATAGAGGCCAATCTTTGCACATATAATCATTTAAAACATGAGCTGCTTTTACAGTATATTTACAATAATATTTAGTTATTATGCCATTATTACTATAACTTTGACCGTTATTAAAAATCTTTATAAGATATGAACATTTTAAAATACAATAAAAACAATGAGTAGAAACCTGACGGCCATTTCCGTCGTCAAAAGTAATAACTATCAAAAAATGAAACAAGAGAACATAGGCATGGTGGTCAAGGTGACCCTTTAATAAAGTTGACGAATCAAGGTGGTATCAAAGAGCTATTAAAGTAAAAGGTTTGTTTTGAAATGTTTTTGATAAGTACTTATGTTTTTTTAATAGCCTGAGGACGGAAATGACTGTTGGTTGTCTAAACGTTGTTTTTATTACATAATTATTATTTAAACTTGTGGTTTCTATAAAACATAATGTTTTCATTGAACTCTTCTACTAACGCTACAAACTACACCATCAGAACGTGTATAGGACAACTTAAAACTATTAATTTAATGTCTGTGATATCGAGCTGATAAGGACTTACTGGAAAAGGGCGTCATAATGTCGTCACATTATGTCTTGTACTTATGAGAGTTAATAACGTGGGATATACTTATGAAAGTGAAATATGGAATCGGGAAAAAATACATAATCAGTACCAGGATTAGAAATTCCACTCGAGAATCAAGCGATGGATTATGAAAATATGAGAATGTTTGTGAACACGTTCGAATTTGGAGTAAAGTTATTTTGAGTTAGACCTTGCCAAAAGTATTGCAGTTACGGGTTTGATGGATAAAAACATGAAGAGAATCAAGAGACCATCTACGAACAGGATGGCCGTACAGAATTGATGAAAAAGTATAGGTCACTAAAAACCCAAAGGTGTATGCCTCTATTCCACAAGGAGATTTGAACACGTACGTGATCACGAAGTATAAGAGGTCACACTATTTGAGAGTTGGCCTGTATGGTCCGTGTAGATTCGAGCTCAATGCTGTAGAATATATGGTTCTATTTTTATAAACTAGGGAAACGCCAAAGTCGTTGTTAAACGAGTGAGTGAGCCATGTGTATAGAACCCGGTATCATTCCCCATACTGGGCTAGATCGAGCCTTAGGTATATGGGAGAAAAGGCGATGTTCCGAGGTACTCAAAACTTGGCTCACTCACTCGTTCTACATCGACTTTGGCGTTTTCCTAGTTTTAATTGAACATTCAAAATGCGAATCTAGTTCAAAACGTATTAGAGTGAAACATTAAAAAATTTCCAAGATAAAACAAAATCACCTAATTTTTATTTCCCATTTAACACCCCTCAAAAATAATATGTAGGTGTAAAAATATAAAAATGTTCTAACTAACGGGTATCGAACCCCAACCCTCCGTGCGGTAGGCTAAATGCTTACCACTATGCCATGTCAGCCACGTAGATCTCGTTCCGCTAGCTGCTACTAAACTAATGATATCGATATTAAAAAATCATATTTTTATTTATTGTAGGATTAAATCGCAATGGATCTAGCTGATTTTGTTAACAGTTCTCAGTAAACTCGTACCTGATGTCTGTTTAAAAATTTCAGCGCAATCTGTTCAGCGGTTTGGCTGATTTTCGACGTACAGATACAGATAGATAGACAGACAGACACACAGAATCACAGAATGAGAGCCGTTTGAGTTGAATGGAGACAGTCGCTCCGCTCCCTCGTTGAAAAAAAATTTGTACAATTACGGATTATCTTTTGATCTATTTGACACCACAACAATGTACTATTCTTTACAATTCGTTCTACATTCTTTTGATATTATTTACTTATCCTTCCAATATTTTTAGTTGCAACGAAAAATTATTCACTACTACACTATGTTAAATTTTGAACAGTTTTGTGAAAGTAAATAGTTAAGCACGCAAATATCTAATGGCATGCAATTGCATTTACCCTATGGCCTTGCACTGCTCACAACGATAGAAACACGCTAGGAAACTAACCTTGAACATGAACTTGTCTAACCGACTGCAGTGAGTGACGTGCATCGGCTAGTATGTGTTCGAAAAGTCGTCATACATTTGTATGGACACTCTCCATATGGCCGTTGATATGTAATTATTTGTAAGGTGGTTTAAATGCACAGTTTTCCATCCCAGGCAAACGTAACGCTATACAAATAAAAAAGGAGTGGTGCTTTGATTTGACTCACACAATATTTACTTTTGATGGTGGTTGGTGGATATATAAACTTCTGTTTGGAGGAAATAAACTTCATTGTTTGTGTTGGTAAACGAAGAAACAGGACTTTAGCAGCGGTAAAGCCATGCTGGTGAAATAGCTTGTCATTACTCGGTAATAAACGGTTGCCAGTCAAGGAATTGTGTATAATGATGAGTGACAGGCAACTAACTGTATGGCTATTATAAACACAATTGAGATTGAGGTTGTTCCACAGCAATGACTGTTGGCTGAAGCAAGACCTCTGCCAGTGACGTTAGGAATACGAGTACTTCACGAGTAGTTTAAAAGTTGACACAGCGAAGGTTGTTCGCTTGTATCCACGTGTACTATACACGAGTACGACCTAGAAATATGTTTTCCTTATGCATTCAGTATAGGTGGGATGGGATTGCACTTCAAATCTTATGTTTTGATTACGTATAATCAATAAAAAACACTTATTGACATACTTTTAAGCTCTAACTTAGCCGCAAGCGCTTTTATATGGCTTTCTTGAGTTCAACAAAAATACACTTATTTTGCGCGGTTTGAATCCCTCATGAACAGTTTTTTAATTACGTTTAGGACTACCGTGTTATGCTCATCGGGAAAAATATACAATTGTGAAAATTGTAATGTTACTTTTTTATTTCTCAATTTCATTAATCTGGAAACACTCCCGTAGGTGTAATAGATTTTATGTAAATCAATCCAGAAAAATACAAAATCCATCCCAGCGGGGTATCGAACCCCGGTCTCCCGATTGCCGGTCGAGTACTTTACCCCTAAGCTACCGGGACAGTTAACTTCATAACATCTGGATTGTTGGTGCATTGTAGATTTAAATAGATTGAGTTTATTGAAAATACTACCCATATGATTCAATTTTGCCCAACTTTTGTTTACAGTCGGAATTCGTCGTTGCCAGGACGTTGCTGTGGGGCTCCCATGTGCACGGCGTCAGATTGAAAGTACCGAGTGTGGTGAAGACCTTACCTTTGGGTAGATGTCTAGAATCTTGAAGCCGTTCTTGTAGACGTACTCTGTGCCCGCGGTCAAGGGACATGCCGCCTTGCTCCCGTCCACCTGGAAGATGTTGTCACAGGCGTTCGTGCCGTCCACACCGATGAAGGGGAAGGGGATGCCGACGATGTTCGCGTTGACGCCGTTGCGCACGGAAGGGACGTCGTTCTCTGAAACACAAGGCGAGTTACAGTTGAGGCTCGCTCGTTTGAGTCCACATTTTGGTACGAGTTGAGTGGAGATTACTGATAAACCTACCACCCAATACAAATGAACGTTTGAAGTGGAAGTAAGTGGAGGTGAGTGGAAATGGAGATAGTTACATAAAGGGATGGGCAAAGATATGTGGGATTATTGTCAGTATCAATATTTGGACTTCATATAATTTTTTTTAAACGTGATTTTTTAAACTTCAAAACGAGGATATGAATGTTTGATAATGTAAACATGCAAACCCTTAATGCTGTAAATAGCCAAGAAAAATTGCCTATCTTGAAATTGAAATTTCGGTTCACGTGTTAACTTAAATTATGGTAGATGTGCCGGGTATCCAATAGTTAATTCGTCCTGACTTTTGCAAATGGTGGAGGTGCCGGGTCATTCAAGGCTAGTGTTCGAACGTGAACATAGTTATCCATTTTTGGCGATTAAGCCGCAAATTATTAATAAAAGCAGACCTACGTACTTAATTATAATTTTTTTTGTTCAAAAGCAATCCTTGCATTGATAATAACATTACGATGTATCGATGTGTGTTCAAGCCTTGATGACTTCTGAGAATAACGAACAAACTTTAACAAATTTTAAAATAAATAAAAATAGATTTTAGCTGAGATATTTTAGCCGACGCACACGTCAATGTCACAACACAACAGCGTACGTTAACTACAATGCTATAATATTTTCCACATATTACACATATTACACATTCATATTACATATCTTACCTGGTGTGAATTTGAACTCCACGGTCGCCTCTGTTTTCCTTCTTAGTCTGCAAGGTGGCTCCTCGCAATTGCTGATATTGACTTGTGTGGAGTCAGCATAGTCCTCACCTGAACAGAGGAGAATCAGAATCAACAAACAATACATGTTTCACCTGAACAGAGGAGAATCAGAATCAACAAACAAATCATGGCATCGACAGAGCAACAGGTTATTTTAAAATATACACACGTCGTAAAACGCATTGCAATGTAACATATTTTTTCTAGGGCTTCTTAAACATGATTTAAAGTCGCGTTTCAGGAGCTATATAATACGAATACAAGTACAATTTTCATGAGAAATAACTCTTTAATTGCACTAAAAATAGGCCGGTCCAAATTTTCGAGATTTTGTAAGTTCCAAGAATTAAATATAAAATGGAGTAACCGTTTATACGATATACGACGTACAAACAATCAAACTAATAACAGGCGATTTTATTCTGGTCGACAAATAGGCCTATTGAAGCAGTTGCTTCTCTCGTGTCAAATATTCTAAACTTTCACTACAATGCAAATGCAAAATTACTTTGTTTTTTAACCGGCTGGAGTTTATATCTTAAATAAACATTGACAATGGTAATGATATATATTTAAGTTTAAACATTCATAACTTTTTCCATATTTAACCATAGCACCTAAGTGGTTTACGGTTCTTCGACGGACATGTGACCTTGAAATTCTCCTTTGGTCGTTCTTGTTATTTATTAGGAGCTTTGTACGTGGTATGCAAGGCGAAAGTATGTACGACTTTTAAAAATATTGTTGTGAGGTTTGAATAATAATGTAAACATAATGAAGAACAAAATTAGAGTTAAGATTTTTCAAATTTGGTATTGACATAATCTTTGGTATTAATGCAGCGTTTCAAAATATTGATTGTAAAAGGTGGAATAATAATTTAGAGGGAATGTGGATAGCTATTTGTTCAGTATTCTTATTCGGTGGAAAACAACTACTAATGAGATCATTACGAAAATAATTAATTTCACATTCATGTTGATGAACTGCGAGTGTTAATATTATTGAAATAGAAATTGTATGATTTGTACGATTTAGACCCAATCTTTATAGCGCCATTTATAGGCAAGTGCTTATCTATAAAGTTGCAATATCGTCTTACGTTCCTACCTTTCTATGATCTTCTCATATACATCAGGGAAACATTTCAGATTCTTCCCTACGGCATTTGCATTTGCACGAAAACTGGAAATCTCTAAAGCAAAACTTTATTGCAAAGCTTTATTTGTCTAAGAAAAGCTTTTTAAACTGAAATATACATTATTTTAAAAAAAATCATTGGATGGGACCAAGATGACGTTTTTTGTGAGAGTGAAGGCTTGGAGCTAATTAAACGTAATTCCGATTCGCATTTACTATGACCACGAAGTATCAAAAGATTATTTTATGTAGAAGAGTTGACAGTATAAAAATAAATACAATAAAATGACTTCTGCAGTCTCGTAAATTTCTAACTAACAAATAACAAATTTGCTGTTCACCGAAAATACAGTATCCTTCACATATTTGTACAACTATTTTGACGGAAAACGCACCGACAAGCGGCAACCAGGCTGGTGTCGTGTACTCGTCAAATGCAGCTCACGATGGTTACTGATGTGTGTGGCTGTAATGGAGCCGATAGGCATTTGTTCCCAGGAACTTCCGCCCATGAAATGTGAAGTTATTTTGTTCCCGGCTTGCTTCCGGCAATTGTCATCGAAAACTCGGATTTTGGATCGTGGAAGCGTTGTAATCGTACCACATGAAATGAAATGTTACTTAAAATATAACTACGTAAAATATATCTTTATGGAGTAGGCCTAAGTAACGTTATTAAGTAGAGATAAGCTTATATATATATATTAAATGAGTAAGTAATGTAATTAATTTAAGATAAGCTTATAGGTTAAAATAGGATATAATATCCAAGAAAAATTACAAATAGACAGCGAAAGAAGGTGAAGTCCTACAGCTAAATAACATATTATGCATATGAAAGGGAAGAGTACTTTTGCTAATTCATAAAACGGTTCCAAGCTCAAGTTTATTTAGTAAGACCATCAATCAATCATCATCACCAATCAATGTCTCAGACTGCACGATTTAAAAAAACAGTGAGTTGTTTTCAGACAACACAATATAAAATACAGGTTCATTATTATGTATTACTTTATCCCCAGTAAATAAATAAAAATAAATGAGAGTCTTATTGGTTGGACTCAGTGGTTGTTCTTGCATAATCATCTCCCTATACCTGACTACAAGCAAGACTTAATGCTGTACTGAGAAACACATTTAACTTTCTTATCAGAGCTTGTTTTCTCTTGGTTAACCAATCATGTTTTTGTTTACTTTCAACATCCCATTATGAAGTTGTCGACATGGTAATGCCTTAGGTTACTATAAACATGCCTAGCAAGTGACTCAGTATTAATTTGACGGGATCTGTATAGCCTAGAAAGTTGCGTTTTATCATATTCCAATCATCTCTCCACTCCAAAGCTAACGGCTTTACAGGTAAGGTGATCTGGTGACGATGTCCTCTGGCATAACGTTGTGTAACACCAGTCAAAAGGTCGGTTGTACTTGTGTCAGCAGTTAATAAATTAGGTACCTCCGAGTATATAGTCGATAATAATATCCAACTGCAGAAAAGTGGTAGCATTAAAGAAATATTGTCAAGTTTAATTGTTTTACTATGATGTGCTTGCCAAGATGAAATGGAGCATGGTTAGAGCAACTTAGAGCACATATAAAGGCATACAGAGGATAGTATCTAAAAAAACGCCAATGCAAAGGACAGAACAATAAAGTATATATTGTGTTCAGAGATTAGATACATATTTTCACATTACACATAATGTAACTGTACTCTGATTTCGTCATTTTGAATACTATTTTAATTGGTTTGTTTCGTCTTGCATGGCTATATTTTATGTAACATGTAAAATTCTTTTTGTCATTTTACTGCAAAATCATTGGAGAACAAATGATAAAGTATTTCGCTTATAAGAAACAAATTGCTGGCAAATTTAGTAATTAGTAAGAATGCAACAATAATTGGCCTTTCAATTTTTAAAGGATTTCGCATGACAAAAATTATTTTGAGAAAACGAGATACGAAAAGAATAACGGTTCCGTTGATAGTAATAATAGTTTTCGAACCCAAGGATTCTGCTCAGATTTCTCGTTTCTACCATTGGTAGATTTGCGCTTATGGAATGTCTGCCCTGATATACTCGGGAAAAAGAAAGCATATGCATTTGACTGTGCTATAATGTCTACACATTGATATTTAATTGCCAATTATCATTTGATTCATAGCCTCCATTCTACAATGATATACGCGACCTGTTTTCAAATTAACAGTTAGACCTAATGGCAATTTAATTTCTGCAATGACAATGTGATAGAAGTTGGTGCATATTTTGTAGATTCATTTATCAAATCATCGTCAGTGTTTTGCTTCTATTGTGAATCCTCCGGTAAGGGCCTAAATAAAATACAATGATATCTCGCGCGAAGTATACAGTATTTATATCGTGCGACCATAAAACAAGAATATTTTAGTACCAAGGTAACTTGAGTAACAATCAATAATATAAGTTTAATGTTCATTTGAGTGGTACCTGCATATAGCTATTACTAATATGTAAAGCTGCAACTGCAATATCAGGCTGGAGAATTTCAGAATACCGTTTGAACTCACGTGATACAAACACAAACTAAAGTCGCCAATAGCACAGACAATATATATATTACACTAAGCCAAAGCACAGATACTAATCTGTTAGCTGTGGCCAAATGTTGCCCTATCTACGATAACTTTTCAGCGAGGCAGAAGGAGGAGGCATACGGTGAAAAATAAACTCGTAGGAAACCTCTCCAGGGACAATTGAATGCCCCTATGAAATAAATAAATTTTTTTTTTATTTAGAGTCTACCCACTCAGTCATACTCATGGGAGACATTACACCAAAGCGACCAAACCAACCCTGTAGACCCCGACGCAATCGACGAGTGAGCGATAACCAACCAAAGGTCGATATTTTTAATAGTAAATATAGCAATCAGTGGTATGGACAGTGCGAACATATAAAAAGTTATGAATTATTAAAAATATTAACATATAAATGTTTACCTATCACGTAGTTATTGTTTTAAATAAAATATTGATGGTATTATTATATTTTCTTGAGAGTAGCCTACAGTACATAAAGCAGAGATAACAGATTGTGATTATTGCTATCTTCTGGACTTCTGGAATTTGAAGATGTTTGGAGTATGTTATTTAAAATGGGTTTCCTAGCTTATTATGGGTATAAGTTGAAGAGGAAATTGGGATTACCCACTTGAATCGGGGTTTCATCCAAATATACTTTGTTTTGAACTATTGCAGGAATCGATTGGAATTCCCTAAACGAAAATAACTAATAATTGGCAATGGCGGAAGGAAATTCATATGAATCACTATTATACCACGAGTCCTGGCGTAAATCAAATTGTTGTGCAAAGTGCGGAAAACTGGTGGTGAGATTAAAAATATCCATTACCATTCGAAATTATTCCCAAACGTTATCTGCCATTTCATTTTAATCAATATACGTACCGTGGTGATTATTCCAATTATAATGGTTATGTATCACATGATAAAATATCATGGCATAATCACATCATATCAATATCGATTGGAATTTTCAAAAATTATTCTAAAATATCGTTTCAGAGGCCTAACACTGTTCAACCATGTAGGCTAAATGACTACTTCCCTACACTGGCCGACCTGTCTCGGCATTGGACTGGTAAAACTGCAATAAACTTACTATTCCAAAATCATGGCCGTCCTTTCAAAAATATTAAAAATCTCCAGAAGTTGGTTTGTCAATTTGAAGCTGTTTTGATGTTCAATAAAGTGTATGCCAAATGACAGATAAGTACCTACGTCTACGGAATTAAAAGTTATGTGGTGTGTTTGTATTATTTTGTTTGCCTGACCGGGTCTTGAACCCTTGTCATTCGGTTGTTTGAATACTTTATTCCAGTTCCAGGTTAAATTATAAGTAGCTAACAAGATTCATGGCCACTTTAAAATTGTCTATCCTGCACATCATCTCAATTTAAATAATTACGATAATATGTATTTTCCTTTTTTTTTCAACAAAATTAGATCTAGCACTTATTTGGAAGATTTGATTTTAATGAACCCACTGTAACTACGACAATTATAAAAAATCGACTAATTGGCTTAACTACTTGTTTCAGCAAATGTTAAAGGTTACGATGATTGATTATATAACCTCGAAAATTAAATACACGAAGTAATTGAGAAAAACATACTTAACATTCAGTCATTGTGAAAATATGTTCCTTTCATACCAAATAAATCAAACAAGTCACGCCAGAAACTATAATAGAATTTTCTTCAGATACCAGACAGAGACTTCATATTAGGGCGCGCTATAAGAGCAATGTATTCCATGTACTCTCATTAAACTTCCTCATTGCTATCACTTAACAGTTGATCACAAACGTTATGTTGTAGGTTGCAATTCCAAGTAGTTACTAGTTAGCATGTGCTTCATACATGTCTTTGAACTTTCACACCTGTATAATCATAAGTCATAACACAATTGAAATGATACCGAATTAATTGTCACGAAATAATCATTGAATACCGTTGTCAGCTCGTTGACCTGAATGGTGTATTGTGCATCCATATTATTTGTGACATAGTATTCATTGTTTCAATTTATAGCCACACCACAAGCACACATTTAACCCAAATTAATAAATTGACCAATTATCGATTCCAAATATAAATTATGTATTCTCTATTGCAAACATGAGGTAGGCACTAAGGGAGATCGACTTGACACTTATCTACACCAGTTAAAACCGCCATTCGTGGTAGGTTGATTTCACAATAACTATTTCTACAATGTAATTCGTCAGAAATTTGGCGCATTTATATAAAAATACCATTATATAGAAGTGCCGGATACGTTAGGATGTTTGAAGTGTGACGTAACTATTATTCATTGTACACTTCGGTTACGGTCCATGATTTATCATAGTTTTTTTAATCAATTATGTGGCATATATAAAAAAAATGTTTGGAGTTGGCGCTATAAATTATAATTCTATTTTAAGAACTTGGTGCGTATTTATTCTTGATTGTTTCCCGGCCCATCGCCTGTTTCAAGTTTTTTGTATATAATTGTAATTTTTGGGCATTGAGATTTATTAGATAATTAGTTTACATTTTCTCGGATTTTATTTTAAATATACAAAACCATCAACACATTGTCCAGACAGTCAATTGCAAAAGTCATATTCTGCTTTTACGGAATTCTTTATCATTTATTCGTAAGTATTAAATTGCATGCAACCTTTGTTGATTAAAATAAAATATTTTAGGTATGTTTACACTACGAATAAGTATCTGACGTTACTGGTATAGGCAGTGTGGGTACACATGTAAACTAATTTATTATTTGAGGGATTTTAACAGTGAAGGAAGTTAGAAATCTTGGATTATATTAATTGGGATTTGAAGAATTATACTATATTATCGTAAGGTTCGCATTTCTTACTCCTGTGTCGATATACAAGCTTGGATGTCTATATTTTGGTTTAGTGTCTCAGAACGTTCTGTTGTGGCTCATGCACTTGAAACAGAGGCTCCAGCCCTATGAAACCATACCATGCGACATTGGTTTCGAAGTCCGAGCCGCATACACAAGGGACGTTTCCTAAGCTTGTATAACTATCAACTATTCTATCATTATCATATCAGATATTTATTGGGCGAGACGTGCACCGAGAGAAAAAAGTTCCGCTACACACTGGTCGGTACGGTACGGTATAGGCATATATTATATTATAAACCAGTAAAATAAATTAATTATAAAATATCTATATTATGTATAACATAATTATATTATAAACCAGTAAAACCACCTTGTTCTAAGTAAATCTAGAACGTTACGGTAGGCCTAGACATCGCCGGTACAAATTTTAAACAAATCTTTGCAGCATAAAACAGTTTTTCGTTGCCACAACAGCTAATTACCCCTTGTAAAACATGAGAGCACAAAAGATATTGACAACATATTGCATATTATGTTAATAATCCGAAAAGATTTGATTTAAAGTGTGATCAACGTATGAAAGTAAATATCGCTGAATTCAGATTAATACAATTTTAAATTGTCAGGTGTTTCAGAGACAACAACGTTGGGTCGTGAGATTACATGCAGTGTCTGCAGAACGTAGCTTGCAACGTTTTCAAATAATTGGTATTTTTTCCCTTTAATTGTTGATTGACTAGAACAACCTGAAGACGCGGACAAGGACATTACAGATAAACATTCGTATTTATTTAGTTTAATGAATGTACAGAAAGAGGCATTGATCGCTAACTCAGTATCAAGGTTGACATAGGACATAGGACAAAAAACTAATTATTTTAAATTGGATGTGCGTGGCAAGCGAAGGTTAGGACAATAATTTGACTATACCGATAGGAAAAAAAAACTTGAATGTTTTTTGTTTTGCCTTTCTATGTGTTTATTCTCTCACTCTCCCACACTTATGGCTACTCCGATTTTGATGAAATTTTCTTGGGGTTTTCGAATTGTCTGACCTTACACCTGCCACATTTTCGAATGCAATAGAAGAAATACTTCCAAAAAAGTTCGCACTTTAAGACTAAGTTTGCTTAAATTACTTCCTAAACTACTGGTCAAATTGCTACTCCATCTCGAATAATTTTTCAGGGGATTTTAAAAATCTGCTTCCTTCGGGTTTTTAATATTGAAGTAACATTTCCCATAAAAATCGGAAATTTAAACGTTGATTTATTAAACGATTTCGTTTCTAAGCATTTTATTTTAAATAAAATAATAGTTTTTTAAATTGTAAAGTACCGGTAGTGTTAAATAGTTATACTTTGCAAATAATCTTCTATGCTAACAATGGAAAAGCAAAACGAAATTAAAGAAGCAGATTAAAATATAAAGTAACTTATACCAAAAACACTTACCCATCAACGCAACCGTAAAAAGCATTTGCAAAGAATGTGCATTTCAAAATAATGGACGTGCAGATAAGAGATATCAATGCACGTTAAAACTAACCGTTTAACAAAGCCAGATTCCAACAAATATCATACTGATATGATTCCAATAATAATTCCAAAAGTGCACGTACCAGTCTTACAGTCCTGAACCCTCGTAGCCTCAACGACAAGAAGACAAACCGCGCTGATAACAATCGTCGCGATAACGTTCCTCATTTCGAGAGAAATCAGAGCTGCCTGGATGACCGAGTGACTGACGATAACTTCCTGTTCTGCTGCAGCGACCGCTCTTCAACCAGCTTTGAATACTTCCGCAGGTCTTCGGCGCGTGAGCGGAGGAGAGAAAGTTACGACACGAACTGTACGCGGTAGCACATGCATTCACCTGATGTACTGCACCCTCCCCTCCACTCTGATCCCGCCCTCCCCTCCCCCCCACTGCGAGTCAAGGAGAGGCTTCTCGTTTTTTCTACTTCCTGGTCAGGAGCTTATGTTACGTCCATGAAAATCAATGTCAATGCTTGCAATCAAATCCCATTAATCTTAAAAGAAGCTAACGGAAATCCTATAAATTAATAATCTGTTCAGAAACAAATTTCACTATCTAACAAGTTGTATGAGATGAGGTATACGAATGCAAATTGTGCGGAGTTCCAATTCGTTCCTTCATTATTCTGCATTTTGTTGTGAGGTCTGGGAATCATGTATAGGAATATAATGCCAAGTTAACATTCATTATTTTTTTAGGTGAATGAATAACCATAAATTATTGGATGAGCGAAGCGAAGGCTTCAATTTCACTGACCCCCCCCCCCCCCAAAAAAAAAAAATAGCTCGGGTGTTTTTTGTTTTTGTTTGTTTGTATTTTTCTCTATTTGTTTGCGCTCTACCGGGCAAACGGCATAATGCGATCTTGATGAAAATGTGAGGGGACCTTCGAAATCTTTGAACTTAAACTTGCCACGTTTTTGGGTACAATCGATCAAATATTTCTTATGATTATCGTACTTTTACTATTTTTTTCGATTTTTAATGAGATATTTTCGTGATATTTGGCAACGGCTATTCTGATCTTGATAAAACTTTATGGGAACGTTTAAAATCACTGAAATTGTATATGTTAATGATTTTAGAGACATTTGAAGAAACATTTCTCATTGAAATCGTATTTTTACGATTTTTCCCCCGGTTTTTAATACGATATTTTCGTGATATTTGTGTGATTCTGACCAAACAGGTGGTGCTACAACGTTCATTGGATGAGCGTAGCGAGCGAAGCGAGCGAAGCGAAGATTCCATTTCACTACACTGGAGAAAAAAAATGTTTTTTTTTTTTTTTTTCTGTATTTTTGTCTGTTTGTCCACACGATTCCGGCTAAACCGATACTCCGATTGCGATGAAATTTTATGGAGACCTTCGAAATCTCTGAACTTAGAACTGCCACGTTTTTGAGCGCAATCAAAAAATTTTTCTAATGAAAATCGCAAATTTACGATTTTTTTCGATTTTTAAAAAATTTCTTCGATTTATAACATCTACATGCTTAATCCGATTTTAATGATTTATTTACAGAACCTTAACTATATGAATTAAGATATTCGTGTGAAATTTGAGAACAATCGAAAAATTATTTCTCATGAAAATCGAAATTTTACGGGTTTTTTCTTTTTTTAAACAATTCTTTCACTTATAACACCTACATGCTTTATCCTATTGTAATGATTTTTTTACAGAACCTTAAATTTATGAATTATTATATTCGTGTAAAATTTGAGCGCAATCGAATAATTATTTGTTATGAAAATAGCAATTTTACGATTTTTTTCTTTTTTTAAAATTACGATTAAGAAAAAATAAAAGAATAAAGTTAATTTTTTATTTAATTTAATTTAATTAAAAAAAATCGACTAAGTAATAATTTTTTCACAAAACAGAAAATCTGCATAACACATGGCAGGTCAATGCACCAATTACGCTCATCCAACAACGCGGCGGGACTTAAGCGTTTTCCTAGTATTTTACATTGACATAAAGATTATGGTGATGTAGTGCCTTTTGAAAGAAAAAGTTGGTCAAAATTCATAGAAATAAAGGTTTTAATACAAGCCTTTTACAGGTGTATAATTAACAAGTAATATCAAGTAACTATAGAAAAAGTAATGAGATCCAACTTTAAAACGTTATCATTGGACATAAATATTAAAAAAGCTCATCCATCAACGCGACTGGAAAAAGCGTTCGCGAAGCGGCCTAGTTTTATTTGTTTGTCTTTGTCGCCCTGTCAAGTTCCAATATTTTCGGTTTTAGTTTTTAGTTTTACATGTCTAGTCTACGTGTCTCATGTCTTTTATTTTATTAACTTTTGTTAACCGCGAAGGATTTGTAATTTTCTGTAGTCATTGGCAAATTCTAGTTTGTACTCGTAGTGAATCCACGGCATCAAGTTAATAGTGGCCGTATTTCCGTACATCAGAGAGCCTGCTTATTGTTGCGCCTCTATTAATTGAATTGTGCTATTCGAGACGACGATTAAGAGTGATGGAAATATGAAATTATTTGATTCATTTTAATTCATTTCATTTCACATTTAAAAAATACAATTTGAATAATATGTTATCCGAAACTGTTGTCTTATTATACACCGTAACAATATTTTTAATTGCACTTATTTTATTTTCCTTGTTTGTAAATGGGTTTTTAGACGAGGGAGCGGAGTGACTGAGGATTACAATTCAAGAAATATGGAACTTTCATGATTCTGTGAGTTTGTGACGAGGTCGTGAGTGGCTGAGTTACAATTCGTTGGACTTTATGTGTGTGTGTGTGTGTGTGTGTGTGTGTGTACCTCGAAAATCAGCCAAATCGCTTGACAGATTGTGCTGAAATTTTAAAACTTCTTCCGGCACGAGTTAACTGAGAATTGCTAACAAAATCAACTAGAACCATTGCGATTTAAAGCTACAAGAAATAAAAATTGAAAAATAGGCTGCAAATGTGTAGGGATTATTTTAACGACAATGGTTTTGTTTTTGAAAAAGAAATCTTTTTGTTTGCTGTTTGTCAGGCTGTGAAAATTTTATGCGGTGACCAAGGTGTATCGAATCTTGAACACTCAATGTATCCCCAAATTCCGCTAGGAGATTGAGTATACCTTGCAATCTTTAGAAATAAAAATAGAAAAATAGACTGCAAATGTGTCGGGATTATTTTAACGACAATGGTTTTGTTTTTGAAAAAGAAATCTTTTTGTTTGCTGTCTGTCAGACTGTGAAAATTTTATGCGGTGACCAAGGTGTATCGAACCTTGCACACTCAATGTATCCCCAAATTCCGCTAGAAGATTGAGTATACCTTGCAATCTTTACACATATTTCGACTGGCTAGGTTTTCCATAGTATTGTCACAGATGATAGACTGCGTTATATGCATTTCAAAACATGTTTAAAAAAAAAATACAATCCAAAAATTACAAAATCGTTCCCGACCAGGGGATTGAATCCAGGTCTCCCACGTTTCGGGTATGAGGTCGCCTTATCCAACTAGACTAGGAAAACGCCAAAGTCGTTGTTAGCGTTGTCTAACAATGACTTTGGCGTTTTCCTACTACAACTGAACTGCATGGACGTTAGATAAAATACATCCCTTGGCTTGATTATAATCTCATGGCTTTCCCACATATAATACTTGGCGGTATGTTGTCCCTCTATACGTAAACCTTTATTAATACAGTGTAGAACATGCGATTTATGCTTGATATGATTATTCCTGGTGCTATAACAATTGCATTCAAAGGAATGCAGACAATCACTCAGTAACCTTGGTTATTTAATGCAATTCGATACAATAACAATAATAATAATAATATATTTCAACATGAATGTATATCCGAAAGACTTGTTCTTTAGACGAACGTATTTATTTATATATTTCATAACAACTGTAGAGCCAGCACGAGAAGTTTATGAATGTGTTATATCATCAATTTCAATGGATTGTCGAAGGAAGTCCTACATTCTGTTCTGTAGATGATAAAAAGCACTTACTCGACAGCAGGCACGCAAGCTATTATTAACATCATTTTGTAATTCCTGTATTAAACATCATCAACAATTTTTTGAAATCAAAGGAATATGAATGTATGTTTAATATTTTCTATTCATCAGCAATACAATAATATTACAGGGCAAGGTCTTCGCCTTTTTACCTATACCAGGATATACATTCATTGTCTCTTCTTCTTTTATCATATGCCCACAATTGACATTATTCATGTCATTGTGTTTTCTAGTTAGCCAGTAGAAATTGGATTCCTGTTCTCTGCGATCCATGCCAATTGGCATCCCGATCTTGTTCGCCAGCTCCACACATCCGACGGACACTGGATTAAAAAACTCCAAATCTGTGGTGCTTTTCAAGCCATGTCCTATTTGAAGCCGGACTTGAGATGTTTCACTTACGTTTACCAGTCGGGACTGTAAGGCTTCACTTCCCACAGTTTATTCTGTCCCTTCTCTTGCTTTCACACCTTTTCAATGATGCAAATGACTATTTATTTTATTATTTCCTATGTCAATGGTGCAAAAGACTATTAATGCTACAGTTAGAATTAACATGGTGTTTCCTAATAAAGACGATGCATTTCCTAGCAGAAGAAAAACATTTACTCCTAGCGATTGGTCGTGAAAACTTAAGTTTCTTCGTATGTTTTAAGACGGAGTAACGAAGAATTCTAGTTTCTAGCTTTTTGAGGTTATTATTGTCATTTTAATTTAATATTTGTACTCAATTAAGCCCAATTATTCAATTACACTGGCTAAGTGCAATTTTAAAAGCTCAATTGACACAATTGCAATAACTTACGATGTGGCAACTTTGGTATGTATTATTACATGTCTAATAGCTATAAATGAAGAAATGATAATTGCAAATAAAAGTTTAATGTTTCATACACTTGTGTTGTTTTATCGAGATACTTTATAAAACATTCATAATGACATAATTATCGAAAAACTCATATCATTAAAATACAATAAAATTATTTGAAGCAGTTCATAAACATGATATTCTACAACAATTTTTAACTGTTCGTAATAATTTATTAATTTTATATAATATAAAATCGTTAGAACTTATTATTGCCAACACATATTCCTTTGTGGGAAACCTGCCCAGGGAAAATAATACCCACTTTCAGGTTATTAACTGGGAATTTGGTGTAAACTTTATTATGAGGGATGGGAACGTCCTAAGACTATTTTAAAAGGACCACAATCAAAAACTATAAACAAACTTTTCAGTCAGGATTAGCGAGGACATATTAGGATAATATTGTATTGATCGACAATTTCTCAAATCAGAATTTCGCACGTTACGTTTGAGCCAAGGTCCGCCACTGGATATACTTCCTGGCCTCTTGTGAGCCGCAAAATAGCTGCGCGGCGAAGTCTAGCGGAGATCGAGTAGTTTGAACTACCTCACTCGGGTTTGTTGCCAACAGATAGTAGTGACGAGCATAAAACTACTTTGTAAAGTTTGATCTGTGGTTTGATTTTAGTGCTAAGGCCTTGACAATGACGGGTGAATCTAAAATCAAGGTTGTCTCAACTCCACTCAGCAGAACAGTAACAATTCCTCAATTTCGCACGGATGAACGCCTCATTACATCAACAAAACGACAATAACAAGAGCAACATCATGTAATGAGTTTGATGCTACCATAGATTGTAGACGCGCGAGTAACGATACAATATTTGTTGTTGTTTAGGTCTTTCTTTGACGTCTCTTTGCAGTATGAAGCTGGAAAATAAAACGAGAAAAGTGAATAAAAAAGTGTTCAAAGGAACCCATCTGCAAACGATTTATTTTACTACCACCAATCGAATATACAAAAACACATACATATAAAATATAACAAACACACATAAAATAGCAAAGTCCACTGGGAAAACTCAGGCAATTAATGAAGAGTCATACGTCCAAAATAACAGCAAAACTTGGTAGTAGTTTTAGTGTTTTAACAGCAACTCTCTTCTTCTACAACGAAACAAATACATTGAAATAAAGGACATGCCGACATGCCGTGCTGTCTAGGACATTAACAACAAAAGTCATCACCATAGAAATCACCTAACAGCTTTAAAACATTCTATATTGGTCGAAATGTGCACTTGGAGCAGTAACATAAAACAGAAGTGTTATCCCATTCAATGAAATGGTGTTTTATGACGTCATCACCATCAAGTGAAACTCAATCGTGATTCGTGATAAAGGAAACATTTTAAAATTATTATTGTTTGCGGGAAATCGGTCTAGGGACGATTAGATGTCCCTCTTCAAGTGTATATAACTTAGTATTTCGGGGTAAGGCTAATTGTGAAGAGATCTTAAAAGGGTTGTTTACATGGACTCAATCTCTTTAATTCACATTATCGACTGAAGGAAATCTCGAAAAAAAATAGTCAGGATTGCCGGTGGCGAAATTCGAACCTCCTGAATCAGAATCTGTCTGTTAGAGTGACAAAATTAAGATAAAAAAGCTTGATTCATTGCATAAGTAATGCAAATAAAACTCCCAGTGCCCAATGTCCACAAATATGTAATGCTTTAAGTTTTAGTCCTCGCGTACCCACGGCTCATTTCTGCCAAGTTTTCAAGAGTTCAAGTTTTGTTGGCAGATATGGTTCATGGTGGTTCTGTTTACTTCTTACTTCTTTTGGGTTTTTGAGAAAGTTTCCTTTGTTTATCATTTAGTTAAAAAACATCCTTGAAAATAATCGAGATATATTTAAATCCCACGTATTTCTGTTCACTTTTCGTCTTCAAAGTGCGATAATAATGTGAAATCCACATACAGCTTCAGGTTTACTTATTTGTTTTTCCGGAACTATACTGTTGTTTTCTTTACATTTTACTAGTTTAAAAAACAGTTAAGTTGGTATAAGGGCCCGTCAACTGTAAGGCCACAAATGCGCCACTCTATACCTATGATAGAAAATACCTATGCTGAATCCAGCCTTAGGAGGAGGAAAGGGAATGTTAATAAATAAATAATAAATAAATAAATTGTATTTAGAGTCTACCCACTCAGTTATATAACTGATTTTCAGTGGGGGACAGTAAATCAAAGCGACCAAGCCAACCCAGTAGGCCCCCGGCGCAATCGACGAATGAGCGATAACCAACCAAAGATCGATATTTGTAATAGGAAATATAGCAATCAGTGGCATGGACAGTGCGAACACCCGCGGATCAACGCCAGAACACAACACACAACAACAACAAGGTCGATTCAGAACAACTCTGAATTTATTATGTGCTTCGTTGCTAGGACGGCTCCAAAGTCACCGTTTTCAAACTCCTAAGACAAGAACTGATGGACTTAAGTCCAAATCAGAAGTTAAAAAACTTCTGACTTTGACGGGAGTCGAACCCTGGACCTTCTGCATTGGAAGCAGATACGCTTACAACAAGACCAACGAGCCACACAAAATGTTTTGTTGTTGTTACCTGTTACCGGGCTTTCAGCACATGGCTCGCTCACTCGTCTAACAACAATTTTGACGTTTTCCTAGTTACAAACATACTTCCTTTTTTGTAAAAACAAGCGTGCGTAGAAAAATAAGTCGATCGCCTTTCTCAAACTTATTTTCTTAATACTTACATATTATGGTATCCAAGACGACTAATTTTGGCCAAATTATTTCAACAGTAATGAAGAGATAATAAAGTGTAAACATCTAACATTTATTTTGTCCCTATCATTAAACTGCATTAACAATTTCAAAAACTAAGAGACTGATTTTATTGGAAATAGACGTATGAAATATATAGCCCAACTTACACAGATATAAAACATAATATAATATAAAATAAAGTTACTATCAATTAAATAAGTACCATAACCCTTCATTGATTTGATTTATATTTCATAGCTTACTTTCGCATTCTAAAAGAAAACCTTGAAAACTCAGTATACATCGATTAGTTCTAAAAAAGTGTTACGATGAAAATTGATAAATGCGTTGTATACTAATGAAGATCATATAATGTTGCAACACGAAGCATGTTAGCCGGGTAATGATAGAGCGGCGAGGTAATTTAATTTAGGTTTAGATCGTTTTAGTGCTACCTGCAGTAAACCTATTATTACGCCACATTTCTAGCTATAATTGTAGTATATAGAAGGATCTAAAGGGTATCAACCTACATTAACAAACTTTTGATTCCATATCAAAGATAACACGTATACATATCCCGATACTATAAAAATAGATTGAAAACAAGTCTATAGTATGTATTCCCAAGTGATTCAGGTCACTGCATTGAATTGTTTTGGCCGAATAGGCAGTAAACATAAATCTAGATTTAAAAAAATGTAGTTGTGTTACTATTTGTGTCCAATTTAGCTATAATTCATGGCCTTCACGAATACACACTGAGCTATACAAACAACCACTAATATCTGGTGAAAATAGAATATGCTTATTCATTAACTTAACACTAACCATTCTCTCTTTATTTTTCTACACGTAAAAACTATGGACCATTATAATTTAAATAAAATTAGTGTTACTGTGACTTATGAATAGCTGCAAGAGGGATGATCCCAGGATTCTTCGAATCGTTTACAAGAAGATTTTAGCTGTCAAGGGGATTATGGGACGACATAGTCCCAATTGACATTGTGTATTGCGATGGTAAATACGAATTTTTAGGAATCATTTATATTAGTTAACTGCTTTATTGTTTTACATTTTTATTTTTTATTTTCCTTGTTTGTTATTCTGTTTCGCAAGGCAACAGCTTTGGCTGCATGAACCGAATAAAGTTTAAATTTTTATTATTATTATATTTATGATTAATTGGATGAGCGAAGCGAAGACTTCAATTTCACTTTCGTTTTTTTTTCTTTTTGGGTATAATCGATCAAATATTTCTTATGATTATCGTACTTTACGATTTTTTTTCAATTTTTAATGAGACATTTTAGTGATATTTAGCAAACGGCTACTTCGATATTGATGAAACTTTATGGGAACGTTTAAAACCACTGAAATTATATATGTTATGATTTTAGAGACATTTGAAAAAATATTTATTTTAGAAATCGTACTTTTACGATTTTTCCCCCGTTTTTTAAAACGTTATTTTCGTGATATTTGGTCCGATTTTGACCAAACGGGTGGGGCTACAACGTTTATATTTTACATTGACATTAAGATTATGTGATGTAGTGCCTCTTGAAAGAAAAAAGTTGAAAAAGATTGTCAAAATTCATAGAAATAAAGGTTTTAATTGGATGAGCGTAGCGAGCGTAGCGAGCGAAGCGAAGATTCCATTTCACTACACTGGAGAAAAAAATCCGGAATGTTTTTTTTTTTTTTTGTCTGTTTGTCCACACGATTCCGGCTAAACCGATACTCCGATTGCGATGAAATTTTATGGAGGCCTTCGAAATCTCTGAACTTAGAACTGCCACGTTTTTGAGCGCAATCGGGAAAAATTTTTCTCATGAAAATCGCAATTTTACGATTTTTTTTCAATTTTTAAAAAATTTCTTCGACTTATAACACCTACATGCTTTATCGATTTTAATGATTTTTGCACAGAACCTTTATTTTATGAATTAAGATATTTTTGTGAAATTTGAGCGCAATTGAAAAAATATTTATCATAAAAATCGAAATTTTACAGGTTTTTTCTTTTTTTAAACAATTCTTTGACTTATAGCACCTACATGCTTTATCCGATTGTAATGATTTTTTCGCAGAACCTTTATTTTATGAATTAATATATTAGTGTAAAATTTGAGCGCAATCGAGAAATTATTTCTTATAAAAATCGTAATTTTACGATTTTGTTTAACAATTACGATTTATTAAAAAAAAAAGTTAGTTTTTAATTTAATTTAATTTAATTTAAAAAAATTCAACTTAGTAATGATTTTGCCACAGAACAACAGAAAATTCGCATAACACATGGCAGCTCAATGCACCAATTACGCTCATCCAACAACGCGGCGGGACTTAAGCGTTTTCCTAGTATAAGCATTTTACAGGTGTATATAATAACAAGTAATATCAAGTAAATATAGAAAAAGAAATTAGATTCCACTTAAAAACGTAATCATTGGTCAGAAATATTCCAAAAAAAGCACATCCATCAACGCGACTAGAAAAAGCGTTCGCGAAGCGGCCTAGTTATCATAAAGCATATTAATTAACCGTTATATATCAAAGGTTACAGCAATAATTTGTGAAATTCAACCACAGATCATGGTTTGACAACTTCTAGCCTCGATTCTTCACTTCGGATCTTCTTGCTTTTGCCAGTTATAATTACATATTCATTGCATGCAATCCTTTCTTTTAGAAATTGTACTGTCACTGAATTTTAAACCATACGAAGGAGCATTTTGGCACCTATCTAGATTGAAGTAATTACACCTTATACGTCTCTCACATAAAAGTTTCACCTTCAACGAACTTTATGTTGGCGGTTGGTTATCAAAAATATAATTCACAATAATTTACTTTTGTTATTATTTACTGAGCCTAAGTCGTTTTTAGAACGGTAGCAGCGACGTGTCTGATTGGTAAAAAAAGTTACATCCAACGTTATTCTGATTCGTCAATTTCCGAGCTGCCCTTGTAATTTTGACTAAGTTTGGATTGTACACACTGGCAAGGAAGTAATATTTGGTAGGGATGGATAGAGATAATCTTTTATTCTTCCCATGCATTCAAAGTTCAAACAGTATCATTGGCAGTAACAATGGGCATTGCCTTTTTACGATAAAGACATAGCAAATTGCAAGAATGGTTACACTGTTTTGAGAAGTGAAAAATTGGCGATTACCAGAAAAAAGTGTCAACATAAAAATTCTCCCAATATTAATTTAGATTTTACTCGAAATTGTTTACTTTTAATTAGTATTTATAAAACATGATTAGGTAAGTTCAAATTGTGCGAGTTTTTAACGTTTTGGAATGTAAGCACTTAGCACCTTGTTTCGTTGTTAATTCGTAGTTTCAAAAACTGCGAAAATTTGCAAAATAATGTTCACAGTACAACCAATCCCATTTCATATTAGAGGGCATTTAGAACAGTTCGTTGAGATGATCAGAAATGAAAAAAATAATAACATTGTTTTACATCTTCGCCAGGATAGTGGTGTTAAAATACAACGCTGATAATTAAAAAAAAGAAAACATTTTTTTTGGGGGGGGAATACAGCAAAAATATAACTCTTGATTATTGTTGTATTTCGTAAACAAGACAAACCACGTTACTTTACAGCCCATAGCAGCTAAGCATAATGTTGTCGTGATGGTAATGTCCTCTACATTCTGCGGTCTACACAAAGAGACATCAGTATCACAGATGCCTGTCGTACAATGGACGAACATTTAACACAACCTGTCACCTCATGCATATCTCCTGGAGTCGATGTCATGCATCACGGGAACTATTGATCATATTGTCGTTTCATCTGAACAATTGATGAGTTTGCTGCGAAAATTATGCTTGCTAAAATGATGGAAGTGAGGACAATTAGAGATTCAATGTAGAGTGGGAACTGCGCGTTTGCTATCTAAATAGTGAATTGCTGAACTATTTTGCGTTTCATTCATTGGGCAGACCCAAAACCAATACTGTTTGCATTTTGAACACATTCTAATAAGTCTGAAGATATTAATCGGTAAAGAATCTGATAGAAAAATTCGATTTTTGAACCAAACAAAATACATTTGGTGTCATTCTGAGCCAATGCTCTGTTTTTGGTACGATTCAACCACATTTTATATTCCAAGTGCACATATACCGTACTCAATATTATCATTTCGGCCTCTGTCTGTACAATGTCCATGTTGGTTGTCGGTCGCTATTTTTGGTCGTAGGGCTACATGATCTTGTTAATTTAATTGTTTATGTTGAGTACATGACAACAAGCGGAATGTTAGAAGTTCTAAGATTTATTATTATTACTTTTATAAGGGCGGGGGGGGGGGGGATAAGAGATGTATTTTATAAAGGACGCAGCATCTGATCGATAAGAAATTTTGAACAGATGTAAAATCTTAAATATGTATGTACACTATTTGTAAAAAATAAATAATGACGTTTATGATTTTGGACTTATCAAATGGAAACTTTTTCTAATAGCCGTATATATCTTGTATGCTTAAATCGTGTCTTCTTATCATGTGAAATTAGAGGTAGTTGACCACTATAATAAAATAGCCGTATATATTTTGTAGCGTATCATGTGAAAATGTGGAAACCCGCTCACAGTGAGCAATACAAACCAGGCTTGGATTGATGGAAATAATTTGCCAGTTATCGTAGAATATAGTGTATGAAGGCCACTATGATATAATTATAATTATGAAAATCGTTGTTATTTAATTAGTCAATTCTTAACATTGGTAAACACTCGAGGTCACTTAGTGTTTAGTGGTCGTAAATTTATTGCAAGATTGTGAAAGTTGATATTTTTATCTGATAATCAACAATTATTTTTTTTGTCTGATCTGTATTTCTTTTAGTTTAAACCATAGCTCTCCATTGATGTCAGATTATCACGAAAGCTGCACCCACCTCAAGGTAAAAACAAATAAACTATCAAATTAGTAACCAATGTTATATCTTCAGCTTCCACAAACGCCTGCACATGTGGATAGAATCGGCATTGTGTAGCGTTGAGGTCTAATCTTCTTAGAAACCCATTTATAATATTATCATAATAATTTCTTCTTATTACCGTACTTAGGTTATTGCTAATTAATTCAAAATCAATTCACAAACTCATATTGTGAGAAAACATGTGATGTTTAGTAACAATTTTGCGTCCTTCTCCATTTTTAATTATTATAAGAACATTTTGTTAGTTGATGTATGACTAAGTAATTATTTCGTTGAAATAAAAGATTGTCACTATGGTTATTATCAGCGTAATATTACGTGCAAATATAGCTAATTTGTGTAATACAATGCAGTCACAAACAAACTGCACACACGATTAAGGACCAACATCCCTATTACGCACTCTATACTAGGATTGAGTTTATAGGTATTGCAAGTGCATGCATAAAAATGGACAGTAACGTGACCAATTCCCCAACCATTTGTGTTGTTGATATGATTATAAATTGCCACACGTATCTTAATACGAGGCCGCAATAATCTGAGAAACAACTTCCTTCTAGTACTAGCTACACATTCTATTGTTGAAGTCCTTTCTTGAAGTCATGTCCAGGACTGCCTAAACGATTTCCTGGTGTGGTGAAGCGTTATAAGCGCTTGGCCTTTGTGTAGCTTTCTGTTGGAGAACAATAGTATTAAACATCTCTCCTGGACATGGCATCTCCATTGATATAAAAACTGTAGCCTAGCAATCTGTATTTTATATTCCAAAACATTTTCTAGAAACCGAAGAGCATTCACATCCGTTATTTAATTAAACATAATTGTGATAAAATATTCCGACGAAGATCACGGTCCAAATCATGTGAAAAAACAACGTCGACAAAACATCCCGAATACCAGAAATGTACATAATTAAGAAATGTGTTAAACTGCTCTCAAAAGAAGTTATATGCATTGTTGTTGTCTACTACAAATACGAACAATATTACATATAATAGCCAACTTAACAAATTTGTTCCCCCCTAGGGGATAATGTTGCAAAAAAATCCTTTTATTATAATGATACTTCATTAATTATGTATTGACGAACATATGTTATCGTTTCAAGGAAATAATATTCACATTTGGTAATAATATAGAGCAAATATAAATAACTGATGTTTTAAATATTATAATGTCACCACTTAATAAAAAATAATTAAATGGTGTCTCGTACAATTTTAATAAATGCATAATACTAATAATTTAAATCAGATAGCTTCATATAATAATAAAATAACTCCGAGTCAATTGTTGACACGTGTTTTCTACACCTGAGAATCAAGTAGCGATAGCATTGGTTTTAATTATAAGAAAACCTCATAGTGGTGATGTTTTATGGTAATATGTACTCTTGCATAATATACAAACAAGTTAATAACAAAGTGCTTCTTTGTAGCAAATCCCTTTATAGATTACACATCGATTTTTACCTGGTGTGACGCCTCTTCAGATGACTAGGCTATTAGATTATTTGATGAGTTGAGAAGGAAATCTCGAAAGTGGTAAAAGCTTAGATAATAATATATGACTCTGTCCCAGCATTCGCTTACGAACATGGAAAACAAACCAACAGTGGTGCTCATGCGTAACGTATGAGTCTCAGATTCGGGAGGTCTCAGTTTCGAATCCCACCACTGGCAATTCTGATTGAAAGTTTATGCGAGGTTTTCCCTGCAGTGTTCGAGAGTGAGTCCTATTAATCAGCCCTCCGGCATTCCCATCTTCAGTCCAAAATGTCAGGAACATGCATTTGCACCCTGGATAACAGACGAGAGCTACGACCATAGTAGAGTGACTTCATTGAAAATAATATAAGAGTACTATTAGAAAAGCGCAATACCTATGCAATTTTAGGATACATTTTTATCTGGATAAAAACACCTTTGAGGTAGAAGTGAGCGAGATTTACAAATTGTTTTCAATTTTTATTCTGTGGCCTTTTATCCTATAATCTACTTTTATACAGTTGATTTTAATAAGATCACAGGCAGTGTATTCAGCAGGTCTTCACAATTGTCCTATCCGCAACATATCTAGTTATACGCCTGAAGAGGTGCATGGATTGCACCCTTGGCAGGCTTCCCACGAAAATTTGTTATTACTAATGGGGATACTAAATTAATTTGAGGACTATTAAAACCCCTTTTATTTCATACCTCTCGCGACACAATCATCTTAAATAAATATCAACAAATTTGTATTTAAAATTTTGATAAATTAGTATTGAACCATATCGAACCCACCTGGGTGGGTTCAGTATGCTTTTTGAGTTTTGGTATGTTATAATAGGAACTTTTACGAATGCAGAATCTACCTTCTGTGACAAGGACGAGATGTTTCTATCTTGTAAGATAGATATTACTGTGTCAAATGTGTGTTTATCTGCGAACAATGAATACTACTACGTTTTTCATGTCTGCGAATGTCTGCTATTTCTGCTATGTTTGTGAGAGTCAGTTGATTGTTTGCTAGGATATTTATGTTTGTGAGAGTCAGATGATTGTTTGCTTGGATATTTATGTTTGTGAGTGTCAGTTGATTGTTTGCTAGGATATTTATGTGTGTGACAGTCAGATGATTGTTTGCTAGGATATTTATGTGTATGAGTGCCTGATGATTGTTTGACAGGATATTTATGTTTGTGAGAGTCAGATGATTGTTTGCTAGGATATTTATGTTGTGAGTCAGTTTTGTCTGAATATTGTTTTGCGTCAGGGTTAATGTGTTGGATATTCTGTTTGGGGTCTGAGTTTCAATGTGTGCAGACTAGGTTGTATCTATGGTTTATGTTTTGAGAGTCAGTGTGCGACTGTTTGCGGTATATGTTTGTGAGAGTCGTTGATGATGTTTGCCAGGATATTTATGTATGTGGAGTGTCTGAGGCTGGATGTTATGTTGGAGACTAGTGATTGTTCTGTGGGATATTTGTAGTGAGAGTCAGTTGATGGCTTGGGATATATTTTGTGGAGGTCAGGATGTGTTAGCTTGGTATTCTGTGGTGTCTGAGAGTGTCCAGGATGTTTGCAGGATATATGTTTGGGAGTCATGATGAATGTTTTGCCAGGATATCTATGTTGTGAGGTGCTGAGGCATTTTGTTGTGAGATCATAGACTGTTTGTGGATTTATGGAGGCATGTGTGCCGGCTGGGTATATTCTGTGGAGTCGATGAATTGTTGGACTTGGGTATTTATGGTGTCTGAAGGCAATGTGTTCTACTGGATATATTCTTTTGGGTGCTGATGATTGTTTGCCGGATATGTATGTTATGTGAGGTATTTTTTGTTTATTTTGAGGCATGATGTTTCTTTGAATTTAGGTGTTCTGTGGAGTCAGGATGTGTGCAGGTATTATGTTGGAGTGTCTGATGATTGTTTGCAGGATATTTATGTGATGTTTGGTGTTGGTATTTGTTGCGAGACCGGTGTTCTGTGGGTTTGCTGAGGCAGTGATGCAGGCTGGGTATTTATCTGTGGGTGTCTGAGCAGTGTGCCAGACTAGGTGTATTGTTGTTTAGAGCATAATTTTTGCGGTTTTTGTTTTGGTGTCAGGATGCTGGTATTTATCTGTGGAGTCAGATGAATTGTTTGCCAGGATATGTTGTATGTGGAGTCAGTTGATGTGTTGCCTGGACTAGTTTATGTGTGAGGTCAGAGGATTTTTTGCCAGGATGTTTATTTGTGAGAGTCAGATGATGTTTGCTTGGATTGTATGTATGTGAGAGTCTGTGATTTTTTGCAGGATAAGTGTGAGTCAATCTGTTTTTTGGGTATTATGTGTGTGGGCAGGATTGTTTTTATATTGTTAAGTTGTCTGAAGCATTTGTTGCTAGGATATCGCAAGTTCGTGAAGGTCAGGATTGTTTCATGCATATCTTATGCTTGTGAGAGTCAGAGTTTCTTGGATATAGGTAGCGGTCGTTGATGTTTCTGCCTTGGGACTTGTCAAAGCAGGATTGTGCATACGAATATGTGTGAGAGTCAGTAGGCGGATAGTTGTGAAGTCAGGAGTGCTAGATTGTCTGTTGTTGAGGCACCTGCATTGCGAGGTATTTCTGTTGTTAGTGTCCCGATGATTGTTTGTAGGATTTTATTTTGTGGATCGTGAATTTCAAGGATTCTTTGTTGTGGGTCCTTTCATTTTGAGGATTATATGTGAGTACAGCAGAATGATGAATACTAAGATACTTATTTTGATCTTATTCTCACAGCATTTTCTCGTGTTAATGTATTTTTCTTTGCCTAGGATTAAGTGTGTGAGTGTGATGATTGTTGACAGACATTTTATTGTGTGACATCAGATGATTGTTTGAAGGATATTTCAGTTTGGAGAGCAAATGTTTTGCTAGATATTATGTGTGTGAGTTTCTGATACTTGTTTGCCAGGATAATATGTATATCTGTGGGTGTCTGAGGCATGTGTGCCAGACTAGGTGTATCTGTGGGTGTCTGAGGCATGTGTGCCAGGCTGGGTATATCTGTGGGTGTCTGAGGCATGTGTGCCAGGATACGCAAAGCCCGTGAAGGTGAGCCAAGATACAGACGGTACCCGGTCGTGACTGTTTTACAACCTGCCCTTGAACTTGTCCAGCAGGGCTGTGCGCAACGCATATGTGATGACGTGGAGACGCACGTGCTCAAGACATAGCTATTGTCTCGTTGCTTGCACGTCACCTGCATTGCGAGGTGATTTCCTGCTTGATAGTGCTCCTTATTTGTATTGGTGGCGTATGTTGGACGGAATTACCAAAGTTCTTTGGAATTACCAAGGTCTTAATTTCATTATTAATGATTATCAATTGTCAATAAGCAAACATGACGAATAATACAAATAACATATTTTGATACTTATTCACCACAGCATTCTTCTCGTGTTAATTATTTTCTTTCACCGACCTGTTGACTTAGTGTTTGCTATTATTCGTGATCAATGTTTGTTGAAAACCACGCATTAAAACTAATCTATAGTAAATCAAATTATGTTCAATTCAACCAGTTAGTCCTTACTACTATATAGTACCTTATTTACTGCTGCCATATTAAAAATAAGACGCACGCATAAAAGAGTTCGAATATTGTGGACATAATTTTTTGTAATTGATTTACAAAACGGACTATCGATCTACTCAAACATATTATCATAAACTATAATATTATTGTGGCATGGCCCAAACGTTTCTCGCTCGATGTTTGTGAGCAATGTCATTTTGCAAAGTGGTTATAGTGACTAGGAAAACGTCAAAGTCATTGTTAGACGAGTGAGCGAGCCATTGTGTTGAATATTCCCGGGAATAATATAGCATTTGATTTGATTGATAAAGGAAATATTAAAATATGATGGATTTTGAGTTTGGTTAGTGGATGGACTATTCAACCGTAAGGCCATAATGCTCCACCTTAGCGGATAAATGAAGGATGATCAGGTCCAGCCATAGGTTGAGGGAAGCAAGTTCTCAAGTCGTACTATCGATCCCTAGGCCATGAAGTTGTATTGCGCATAATGGCTTACTGGTTGGACGCGTCTTTGACCGAAGGCATAATGCTCACCTAGCGGATTAAAAAGGCATATCAGGTCAGCATCAGGTGAGGGAGCAAGTTCTCCAGTCAGTATAGCCAGAGCCAGTGACTTTTTCTTTTGCCCCATAAGTCATATTTTGGCCCCTTGGAGAAGAATTAAAATTCATCTTTTAAAAAATGCGCGTCTTACGATCAACGGGGGCTTTTTACCCTCAGACCCCCCCAAAGGGGCCCCCAAAAAAGGGTCAAATCTCCCTATTAAGTTAATGTTTTAAACATACAAACTTTATAAAATAATTTACCCAAAAAAGAAAATACTTTACAAAAGCTGCGTTGGGTTGTTACCCGTCGACCCCCCAAAGGGGGCCCCAAAAAAAAGAAACTCTGCCCTCATGGGGTAAACGTGATTCAAACATACTCTTTTTAAAGTGAAAATTCCAAAAAAAATACACCGTCAGAGGGGCTGCTTTGGGCCGTTGCCCCTCCACAACCCCCCAAAAGTGCCCCCCCCCAAAAAAGTCAATCGCCCAGGGGTTACGTGATTCAACCAAAACTCTTTATAGTAAAAATTCCCAGAAAAAACAAATATCACTCGTCAGACGGCTGCGTTGGGCTTTCCCCCCGTTAATGCCCCCAAAGTGGGTCCCCCAAAAAAGTCACTCCTGCCCTCATGGGTATACGTGTTTTAAACATACGTCATTTTTTGTGAAAATTACCAGAAAACAAATATAACTCGTCAACGGGCTGCATTGACCGTTGACCCCCAGACCCCCCAAAGGGGCCCCCCCCCCCAAAAGTAAAATCTGCCCCAATAGGCTATTTTATTTAAACATACTATGTTGATAAAAATTACCAGGAAAACAAATTCTTCGTGGGACGAGCTCGTTGGGGCTTTGACCTTAGGAAAAACCCCAAAGTGGCCCCCAAAAAAGTAAAATCCCCCTCATGAGGTATACTGATTCAAATATACGTATTTTATAAAAAAATTACCAGGAAACGAATATCACTCGTCAGACGACTGCTTTGGGGGGCTTTGACCCGTTGGGTAAAACCCAAATTTGGCCCCCAAAAAATCAAAATCGCCCTCAAAAGTTAAACTGTTTCAAACACGTCTTTTTATAAAAATTACAGGAAAACAATATACTCTCAGACGGCTGCTTGGGTCTTTGACCCTTAAGTCCCCCGGGGGGCTCTTAAAAAAGGTTTGATTTTGTCCCCTAGGGAAAAACCCCATTCAACTACGTCTTTTTTATGGTCGTTACCAAGAAATGTTTCACTTGTCAATGGTTCGTCTTGCGTTGGGCTTTGACCCTTAGGTTCCCCTCCAAATGGGCCCCCAAAGATGTCAAATCTGCCTTTAAGACTTTTGCCAAGCTGGGGCCCACTTTTTTACAATTTTAAAAAATGCCCACGTTAAAACATCTTATCATAAAAATCCCTTAATTTCACATCAAACTCCCGGGGGCTTTTTCCCCTTTAATTTTCGGGGCCAAAAAATCTGTTTTTTGGGGGGCTGTTAAAAAGGAGAGCGTATGTCGCTATCAAAGCACTTTTGAGATTTAAAATAATTATCTCCTATACAAAATCGGTAATTTCAAAATTAACAGGTTGTCATATTTACGGTCTTTAAAAAGAAAAGTGACAATTTTGGAAAAATTTCCCAAAATACCCCCCTATTACCTTGTTACTTAACATTTTGTTGCAAGCACACCCATAGGACCACCGATAGAGTTTCCCAATTGATCCAAGTCCAACTTTCCTCTGGCTCTGCGTCAAAGCCGGGTTTTTCCGGTTTTTCCCCCGAGCATGGTCTGCGATCGAAAAAGGCGATTCAAGGAAAAGTCCACCTCGCAAACACAGCTAGTAAAGGGGTAGTATTTCTCCCCGAATCTAAACGACTCGGCAATCGTCTCGGGACCTTGCCCCCTTCCCTTGACTATTTTCTCCGACGACATAAAATGACAAATGAACATGACAAGACGATGACGACCGCGACGTGAGGCCCCCCCCTTTCCTCCCCTTCCGTGCTGGTTCGACCAGCATCCCCCCCCCCCCCCCGGGTTAGAGTGGTTATTATACCTAAGGGTTACACGTCCTTAAACCCAAATAATCCAAAAATCTTAAGGTATCATAATTGAAACACGGCCATGAAAAAAAAAAAAAATATTACTCATCATTATTTCATCTTTTTTTTGGTTTTTTGGGTAGGCCAATATAATATGTTAAACCTTTTTTTAAATTTTAGGGACAATGACGCTGTTAATTGGGTTTCCTAGACAGAAAATTTAAAAAAAGGGGCCCCTTTGTTAATTATATAATGTTAAAAAACAGACCAAGTGGTTCCTCTTGACTGCCCCTTCGTCCTTGATGAGATTATGCAATGCTATTTAAGGAGAATTTCGATGAGGAGAGTTGACATAGATGTTTTGGAAGCAGCGTAAAATATGACGATTGATTACAGTTTTAATTTTTTCACATTTTTTATTCTAATGCTCAATTGTCTTAAAAGAAAAATTTTTGCATGTTTCAAAGCTGTAAAAAGATTTTTCTATGTTATGATTATAATGAGATGATATTTAAAAAAAAGTTTTAAACTCAAGCGTACAGTGATCGCGAACGTGGAAAAAATTTTTATTTAAGTTAATTTACCACACCATTTTTATATCCTAATCTTCAATTGTTTGTAACTTATAAACCTATTTGCATATTTAACACTTAAAATTCTTACTTATGATATTGATGGTTACTTCGAAGATTACTATGATAAAAAATTCAACATACTGTGATAAAAAGAAAGTAGGGAAGTTTTGATGTTTTGGGGTTAATTTTGCTTTCCAATATATTCTAACCCTCATTGTTTGTAACTTTTAAAAATATTTGCTGATTCAAAACCCTATTAAAATTATTGCTTAAAAGTTTCATATGATGAAATTACTTAGTAACTTCTGATGACTTTTGATCTATACTATTTCATAAAAGAAAAGATTTGTAAGATTTCTTTTTCGTATACAATATGAAATTTTTATAATTTATTTAAATCAAAAACCTTTTTATAATAAAAAAAAAACAATTAAATTAAAAAAAGAAAAAACTTATTGATTAAAAAAAATTACACCTCTTTTTAACATTTTTCATAAAATACGTTTTTGAAAAAAACCATTTATTATTTAAAAATTAAAAAAGAAAAAAAAGAAAAAAAGTTAAAAAATTTTTTCACGTCTTTCCCCCAAAAAAAAAAAAAAGGGTTTTTGCTTCCTCATGAAATTTTTTCCCAAAATAAAAAAATGGGGAAAAAATTAATCGAAATCCCATTAAATAAATAATTTCGATTTCGGCAAAACTTTTTTTAATTTTTTTTTAGGGGGAGGGGGGGGGAATGGGGGGTTAACAAACACACCTCAAAAAAAAAAAAAAAAATTCCATTTTTTTCTTTTAAAATGTATTTTATATGATCTTTTTGGGTCCCTTCGGGGGCCCTACGGGGGATCCAAGCCCTATTCTACGCTAATATTGTCTTGGTATTTTTCCTTTAAAATGAAAGTAGTTTTAAACTTTGAATTTTTATTTGGACGTTGACGACGAGCCCCAACCCCCGGGTTAATTTGGGTTTTGTTTTCCTAACTCTAAAAAATACACCATTTTAATTTATATCCTACGGGGCAGTTTCCATTTTTAACTTTTTTTATCAAAAAGGGTCAAGCCTAAACCATGCTAAATATATTCTTTTTCCGGGTCCCTTTTTTCAAAAATCGTAGTTTGGAACAAACCTTTACATTTTTTTTTTTGGGGGGGTTTTGGGGGGTTTTGGGTAAAACCCAAACCCGCCTCTGGCAATGATTCTTTCCGGTAAAAATTTTTATAAAATGCGATTTTAAAAATTTTTTTTTTTTGAGGGCAATTTCGGGGGGCCCCTTTGGGGCCCGGGGGGCAAAGGCCCAACGCAGCCCCTCTGACGAATATTGTTTTTCTGGTAATTTTATTAAAAAAAGACTATGTTTGAATCAAAATTTTGGGGGGAAATTTTTTTTGGGGGCCCACTTTGGGCGTTGACGGGCAGGCCCAACCAGCCCTTGTACGAGTGATATTCTTTTTTGGGCTAACTTGTTTTATGAAGTTTCGTATGTTTGAATCATGTATATCTTATGAGGGCAGAGTTGACTTTTTTGGGGCCCACTTTGGGGGCGTCTGACGGGTAAACGCCCCCACGTTGACTCGTAAGACGCGCATTTTTGAAAATGACTTGAATTTCCGCTTCTACTCCAATGGTCCAAACATATGTACCTTATGAGGCAATAGAAACTGTCACTGGCTCTCCGTCTAGTACCTATCATCCCCTAGGCTAAAATGTATGGCGCATAATGGCCTTACGGTTGACGCGTCTCTTAAGTATTTATTACCCCATTTTTTTTTTACTATATAACCTATAGCTTTATACTACACTAAAATTACAATTAACAAAACTATATCTTGTAACTGTCATTTTACACGATATTTAAACAGTTTTTTGATTCTGAAATTTGTGAAAATTGGTGTTGTGGGATTTTCTTAAATCGGTTTTAAACTGCTTATTTTTTCCACATAGAAATATTCGAGTCTTGAAACTGTCCACAAAATAGTCCAAACGCGCAAATTTATGCATTCCCAAATAATACCCCTTCCTAGTAATCAGCATATTTTGACCGAACCACTTGCCCAAATTACAAAAACGCAATGTAGCGAATTAACAGAATAGGTTGTCAAAAAAAAATTGTGAATTTCTCTATGAAACATTTTTTATCTCAGTGCTATTTGTTTTTTTTCTTATGTTTTTCACAGTGTCTTGCTGTGTTTTGAGTGCAAGAATAAGTGGGTTTTTTTTGTTTCTATTTTTTCCCCAATGTACCACACTGCCCAACTCAACCTACATAACATTTATCTTTACTGTATTATTTGAAAGTTAAGAGTATGTGAATTAACTACTCAGGAATTTCTATATTTATTTATCAACTGCTTGTATCTATATTTAACCAATATGTCAATAAAGTATTATTTAAAAAAAAAAAAAAAAAAAATTAACGGCCAACATGTTTTTGGGTTAAAATCCTCTAAGGTTACGGTGCATAAAGATCGTCACCGTCTTATATTTCCCATGGGAGATTTAGACGATAGGACCTAGTTCGAAAATTACTACGTTTCACAAAAAAAAATTGGTTCACGGTTCACCCTGTACTTTTCCTGTTACTCTGTAAATTCAAAACAAGTTGGCCTGAATGAAAGATTTTTTTTAGTTTAGCGGGTGAATACTCCCTTTTAACTAACTAAACTCAAAACCCTATCTAGGTGCCCGTTAGGGCGCCGCAGCCAAGCCGCGGTGCGCTACACACTCAAGCACCTTATACACCAAGCAGAGTTGGGGTGATTTCGAGGTGTTACCCAGCCGTCATGTAACGTGATGTGAACTTGAAAACTATCACAATCGAGGGGATTTAGGTACCTGACAACACATGCCAAATTTTATTGGGGTACGACCATTCCTTCTTGGTGAAAAAATGGCTTGAAACATGCTCAAAATCACTTTAAGGATGTTAGCTACTGCTAACATCTAATTCGTCAGTTTCAATCGGCCCGCGATTCTGACCAGACGGGTGGGGCTACAATGTTCATATTTTACATGGACATTAAGGTTATAGTAATGTAGTCTCTTTTGAAAAAAAAGTTGAAAAAGTTTGTTGGAAGGCTTCCAAATAAAGGTTTTAAATAAGCCTTAAACACTAGGCATACAATCAACAAGTAACCATAGTTACTTGACACTTGTTGACGGTATAAGCAGAGTTAGGCGGGAAAGTGCGATACGTAAACAAATGGAGGACATTTTAAATTTTGCTTCTATGTGTGAAATGAGAAAATTTGTCATTATACTCTCATAAAACAAATCAGAAACCGTCCCTGACCTAGGCCCAGATGTAGAAAATTATTTATAATACAACAGTGTAGGTCTAAAGTTCCATTAGGCTATAGGACTAGATAAAATTATTACTTACATTACATGTTTGACAAGCCTAGCCAACCCTAGGCCAGCCCAACAAAGTTCTGACACACTTCCCGCACAAATAACTAGTTTTGATTACTAAAAGCCTAATGCAGATAAACAATAGTATGATTGTCCACCAAGGCTATACAAAAATGTTCCGAAATAATACACATATTTTTTTCTTTTTAGCCATGTTGAGCCATGATCAAAGTCAGCTTGCTACTACACACAATGTCGAAGCAAGGTGTCGAATATGAGCGTGATCATCTGTTTGTTTACATAATTGCAACAATCAAATCATTTCATGCAACTCGTCTTTCGATTGGCCCGCGTTTATGAAGGCACTGCCATCTAGAATAAATATAGAAAGTTTTCGAGCTCTTGTCTGGATTTCGTGAACCTCACCCCACGTAAATAACATCCCATGACGTTTTCCACGATACCGTTCAAGAATACCAATTCCTTCGAAAACGAAAACGACTTCGTTTTCTAATTGCGTTTTCAACTCATCTCCCACGAACTCAAGAACTGGGGTCCAGTCCTTATACCGTATCGTCGTTATACCATGGTTATACCACCTATACCCAGGATGTACATGAATCCGGGTCTAGATATTTTACATCCTTTTGTTATTGCTAATATCATAGAAATTAAATCAACTTTGATAAAATTATAATATTTTAACAAATAATTTTACAATGGAACTTGAAAAAGTAATGAGATCACACAGATAACAAAAACTTGTAGAAATACAGCCAAACCTTACACACTCAAAAGAAATGAGGTCTAAAAAAAGGGCCAAGCTCATCTACCCTTCCACATTTGCGCATTCTTAATTCATAAACTACAGTGTCCATAACAGCATCTCGAAAAGCTTGCAAATAAAATTTGCATGTTATTACGTTTAAATTAATTAGAAAAAAGAACTTGGTTGAACTATTACGTTTAAATTAATAATCGCAAATTCTATTTTGCCAAGCTTTTCGAGGATGCTGTTATGGGACACTGTACGTTTATGAATTAAGAATGCGCAAATGTGGAAGGGTAGATGAGCTTGGCCCTTTTTTTAGATCTCATTTCTTTTGAGTGTGTAAGGTTTGGCTGTATTTCTACAAGTTTTTGTTATCTGTGTGTCATTTAAACTTATACATCAATGCTGCCAATGCATAATATGCATTGGCTTATATTATATGCTTATATTATAAGCAAATGTTCCCGGGTAATCAACACATGGCTCGCTAACTCGTTTAACAACGACTTTGGCGTTTTCCCATAATCATTGCATACAACAGTGTGATCACAGGCCCGTGCTCAACAGAAAAAAAAACAGGCTATATAGTTGTGGTTTATTTGGTTTCAGGGCGTGTCAACTGTTAGGTTATGCCGATGCGTCACTCTAGAAGGGGTGTGTCGCAGAGCTCGTCGCTATTTTCGCTGCTTTATAGAATTTATAAAAAAAAATTATCAAATTATTTTTTATCGGCCTTAGAACACCTACAATGCTTTGCAAATGTATAGATTGGAAAACCTATTATCAATAAAATTAGCATTTTGTGACGATTTAACAGTTTACAGTGGTGTAACTTCAAATCAGGGGCGCACGGGCAAAAAATATGTGGGCCTCAATTGTGCCATCCAAAAATTATTCACGGGTATACTTTCTTTCTCGGGTAATGTACACATGATTTTGTACAATGGAGGGGTGGCGGGGGTCTGAGGAAAGGCCAGCGGTCTAGCCGCGGTCGCTTAGCCGGTTCGCACTCGAACACCGAAGTTAAACAACTTTCGGGCGTGGTCAGGGGTAGAGTGGGTGATCGCTAAGCCCTGAAACACACGTAAACCTCTTGTTAGAGAACGTGACGTGTTAAGAGTGTAACGGTTTCGTTCTCGGAACCTATGACTCTAGGTTACCCGTCCTTTCGGATGGGACGTTAAGTCTCTGGTTCCCTTGGTACTTTTCGAAAGGAGTAGGCTACGTACGTGCTAGTACCGGGTTTCCCCTCCTCCTCTATTAAATTTGCACCAGTGAATTACATTATATTTGCAAATAGGGACAAATAAAAAATGTTCGATTCTTAGTGTAATATTGTAGTACTTTTTAACATGTTTGAGGATTATTTTTTGTAACATTTGTTGGTGGTGACTGGTGATGATTCATTTGTACCAACCGAATACAGCGTAGCGTCTGATTTTTTAAAGGTATGCTTAGAGGTATTTTATTCTTGGTATACTCCGTATACCCATTTCAATAGTTATAATATTTTTAGGAGTAAAATTCATGAATTATATTTCACAAAATGCCATGGCAATACTGAATAACATAATGCACAATTTGTTTATCTCACAATATGCTATTGCTTCATTCTAACTTATGTAGCAACTCACTTAATAATATGGTATGCATGAGAGTATATTCGTGTAAAATGTACCCCCCCCCCCCCCCAAATACAAAAATTTGTAAAAAAAAAAACGGCAGCCAAGCTCTCCTTCAAAAGTCTTTGGCTGTGAATGTATGTTGCGAGATATAGAATTTGAGCCAATCTTTTCATTCTTTCTCCCTAGTTTTGCATTGAAAAGAAGTAAGATCATTTCGCCTGTTGACGAGCGCCAAGCCAACCATTTTCGTGGCAAAAAAAGTAAAAATGTTAAACTCAAAATCATAAAAAAAACTACTTGGCCATCGAATTTGGTTCATTTTGAGAACTTTAAAAAGTCAATGGCCAAGTAATTTTTTTTATGATTTTGAGTTTTACATTTTTACTTTTTTTTACCACGAAAATGGTTGGCTTGGCGCTCGTCAACAGGCTGAATGATCTTACTTCTTTTCAATGCGAAACTAGGGAGGAAGAATGAAAAGATTGACTCAAATTCTATATCTCACAACATTCACAGCCAAAGACTTTTGAAGGAGAGCTTGGCTGCCGTTTTCTTTCTTTTTTTTTTTTTTTTTACAAATTTTTGAATTTGGGGGTGATATTACATCTTTTTGCTGTTGTTTCATATCAAGGCTCGAAATACTTGTAAATGAAAATTCAAAGTAAGAGGGAAATTTCAAAATGTAATTTTCCATCTAAATTGCTCGGATGTACAGACGAAGTTTGATTCACTTTCTAAATTTTTGTAAGAATTAAATTGGTGGCTGCATAGCTCAGTCGGTGAGAGCATAGCCCGGATGGCTAAGGTCATGCCTAATTTCATGCTGATATCATCCGAACCTCCGTTCGACCGCTATCATGAGCCAAAAAGGCTCTAGCTTCGTGCTACTTTCCGTTGCCATGGTAACGGTACTTTGTTATAATGTAATTTCCATCTACACTACTTATCAGATCAAAATAAAATTAACATATTCGTGACCGGACGGACATTCTAAATGATTTGGCCACCTCAGATTTTGTCGCCATTAAGTTTGAGAAAAAAAACTTGCGTAACTTTCTAACTTTTTGAACGATTTTGCCACAAATTAACTAATGGCATTCAATCGAGAACGAAGCTAGCGGATGGTCCAAATTTCAACTCGATCCGAGCCTCCGTTCGAACGTTATGGCGAAACATACAAAAAAAAAAACAGTGACTATTTTTTCCGGCAGAGTCAAATGGAAACGCTCGCTTCGCTCGCTTAACTATCGAGGAAGCAGTGTATTATTTGTTACCAAAGAGTTAAAATAGTTTACCCAAGGAAATGATGTCAAGGTCCTTTAGATGGCGGTGGATTTTATTCACAAAGTAACGGTTTACCCACGGGTTTACCCAAATACCTTGGCAATAATAAATAATTTTGGAAACATGGCCCCGTGGACAGCGAACGTCGCAAATTTTAAAATTTAAAAAAATGTGCAATGTGGGTCTAGCTAAAGCACGTGTTCGCTTATCAACGCGTCCAACTGAGCGTTTCCTAGTATAACTAAAATTAAATCATTAAATAACAAATTTATAATTTTGGTAATTTCTTAGGATAACGACCATATGTAGGTAAAACGTTATCCATTGAGTTGACATTTTTCAGTTTAAAAAAATACGTAAATAACTGTAGTATTGTCGGAGAAAAAAAAATCGCCATCGGCGAAAGGGCCTCCGCCTGCTGGGGCTTTGCCCCAGACCCCAGCTATCCTCTGCTGCCTGCCCCCTCACTTTGTTACCTTGCCCAGCTATCCTCTGCTGCCTGCCCCCTCACTTTATTACCTTGCCCAGCTATCCTCTGCTGCCTGCCCCCTCACTTTATTACCTTGCCCAGCTCTTCTCTGCTGCCTGCCCCCTCACTTTGTTACCTTGCCCAGCTATCCTCTGCTGCCTGCCCCTCACTTTGTTACCTTGCCCATCTATCCTCTGCTGCCTGCCCCCTCACTTTATTACCTTGCCCAGCTATCCTCTGCTGCCTGCCCCCTCACTTTATTACCTTGCCCAGCTATCCTCTGCTGCCTGCCCCCTCACTTTGTTACCTTGCCCAGCTATCCTCTGCTGCCTGCCCCCTCACTTTGTTACCTTGCCCAGCTATCCTCAGCTGCCTGTCCCCTCACTTTGTTACCTTGCCACTCCTAGTCCTCTGCCCCCTACTGTTTTTGTCTGTCTCAGCCATTGGCATGTAGGCTTACTTACTGATTTGCGAACCTTTTAAGTGTTTGTGTGTGTGTGTGTGTGTGTGTGTGTGTGTGTGTGCGTGGTATAGCTTACCGAAGAAATGAGCGCAACCGCAGCACCACCCGTGAAGCACAGCGTCATCATGCTGGCAGTGGTAAGATGGACACCCTCCACATTGCGTCCCGCCGAAAAGATTGTTAAAGAAGCCAAACGCTGCAACATAATATCGCGATAGAATCAACTTTATTTGAAATTTTGGGATAATTTCCCGATTCGAACAATAGGTTTTAATAATTTTGTATTTGAGATAGACTGTGGAACCCACCTCTACTCAATTCCTTAAAGGTCTGTGCAAAATCAAGATGGCTAAAACTTTGGCTGAATGAAAGAGGAACTATAAAGACCATATACAATTCTCTAAATTTTCTCTCGCTTACAAACTCAAAACTTCCTTGGGCGTGCATGCAAACCGGCGGGCGATATAACAGTGTTTATTGGAATTATATGAAAACTAGTCAAAAAGATAATGTTGTAAAATCAAGAATTTTATTCATTCAGGAATCTTTCGTGGATTTCAACGCATTTATTGCAAAATGATGGCCCACTCCCGCTGCAATAAGTTCTTGAGATTAAATTGTTTATAAATAATAGTAATTTAGTGATTGTGTATATTTTACTCCCTGAAGCAATATTTTTGGGGAGTTGTTGAACGAAATATTCGTGGTAAATGAAGTAGACTACTTGGAATATTTGAATTTCAGTCCCTTGCCGTGTATTTTAATTTTGAAACAGTGTCTTGTGATTGGAAAGCCCTACCATTGCATAATTAAAGGCCAAAGGTGGTATATTTATTTATTCATTTATTTATTTATTCATATCAAAGTCAAAAGACATATACAAAACGTTTACATATGGAATACAATGATAACAAATAATAGAATTTAAAAAAATGTAAGTATGCCTAATAATTAGTATTTTTAGACACTTTATGAATCAAATGAAGACAAAATTAAAGTTTTTTTTCGTCTCGATTAGCCAAAGTGCATAAATATGAGACGTTAAGCAATATCCAATCAAATTAAAGACAATTTGTGTGAATATAAGAAATTATATTGTAAAATAACCAACCTGAGTAGACCAGTATTTTATTTAGGAAAAATGGGCCAAAGATTTTAAAGAGTGCGTGTGAATTAGAGTATTTAATTGATGCTGGTTATTTATTAAATATTATTGTACTATCCTAGACTTACTTCTTGCTGACCTGGGCGCGTCGTCTTCTGCGGCCGCTGGTGAAGATAAAACAAAGTTCGCCAGAAGCAGCAACATGCACAGAATCCTTAGACCCGCCATCTCAGCTTTTGCACCTGCTTGCATCACTTTAGACGTATTTATACTAAGTTACGTTTACGCAATTTAACAACTATTATAAAGCTATTACTGAAGGATAATTCGGCTGTGATCCAGAAATTTTAATCTGGACATTGATTTACTTATCAATTCTGGAAATATGTGTTAATGGGGGAGAGATAGTCTGTATAATGTGTCTATACGTTATATTATTTTAACATCGTCGTTAACGTTACGTTATCGAATGTCTAGATTAACATAATGCGTTCATTTAATGAAGTCTCTTCTAAATGTGATGTCACAACAGTTAAGTGTTCCAAACAACTCCAACAACAACAGCAACAACAAAGGTTATGTAAATTGTGCATAACACATTTCAATCTTCAACATGCCCTACATGTAGTTTAGTTAGATTGCCACAGGGCAAGTATAGTCCTAAAATTTACGATATTTTATAAGTGTATCCTAGATTAAATTAAAATGGTAATAGCGATTTTTGTAGTAGGTAATTCAGTAGTTAATTCAGGACTGTATCTATCATTGTGCAAAGCATACTCTAATTAATATACTGAAAGTCCATATAAGATATTTAAAAAAATTGTGATGGTCCGAAAATCGTTAAATTATGAATAAGACTTGAATAATTTTTTCTATTAAAAATATCAGCCTTAAAATGATTTTTTTTTTACTTACTACTGACCGATATTATGCAGACTTTTAGATTCCGGCACCACACACAATGGTGCCATCGGTTGAGTTGCGATCGAGCCAACTGTAGTATTTTTCAACACACCTTATCCCCCACGAACACATGCCACATTGGTTGTTTTGCTTCACCATTAGGTTGTTTTTTTTTGTGGGCAAAAAATATGTATATTTTTCTCCTCAATTCAGTCGCAAAATGGAATAGGGAGTCTGCGGTAACCCTGGCAACGAGACTTACGGTGAATTTGTCAATGTGCATAATAGTTTCGGGATATTATTGTACACACTCGATCAGAAGTAAATCAGGGGCTGGGTAAAGTAGATACAACAGTTCCTATACCTCTTGATTTACATATGATCGAGGGTGTACATTGTCTTGTACAGAAGACGCCTCTCTGCAATTAGTAGACCTATCAAGTAATGAGACCAAGTAATGTGACCAAGAACAGTATTCGGATCGGTCCTAAACCATAGATACTAGTATACATACTAGTACCGACAGTGTTGGCTCGGGCGCTAAGCGCTCGACTCTGATTCGGGAGGTCCCGGGTTCGAATCCCGTCGAGACCGGCAATCCTGACTGAAGGTTTTTTCCGAGGTTTTCCTCAGTCGTTAAGGTGAATGCAAGGGATTGAGTGCTCTTAAACAGCCCTCGGACATCCCTTCACAATTTCCTATCCGCACATACCTAGTTCACCTGAAGAGGGGCTAATTGCACCCTATAACAGGTTTCCCACGATAAAAATTTTATACCAGTATTACACTAAAGAAATAGTCAAAACATTTTTTTTAAAATCGAGACTTGAGACTTGTTGTTTAATCCTTTTCCAAAGAGCCATTTCTTCACGTTTTTAAACAGACATCCGGTACGAATTAACTGAGAACTGCTAACAAAATCAGCTGGATTCATTGCGATTTAAACTTGCAAGAAATAATAAATTGAAAAATAGGCTGCCAATGTGTAGAAATTATTTTAACGACAATGGTTTTGTTTTTGACAAAATATTTGTTCTATGCTATTTGCCTGGCTGTGAAATGCCGTGCCCAAGGTTTATCGAATTTTGCACGCTCAAGGTATACCCCCAAATTCCGCTCGGAGATTGAGTAAACCTTGCAATCTTTACACGTATTTCGTACTGGCTATGTTTTCCATAGTATTGTCACAGATGATGGACTACACTGCGTTATATGCATTTCAAAACATGTTTAATAATTTTAAAAATACAATATAGAAATTACAAAATTTTTCCCGACCAGGGGATTGAACCCACGTCCCCCACATTTCGGCTATAAGGGCGCCTTAGCCAACTAGACTAGGGAAACGCCAAAGTCTTTGTTAGACGAGTGAGCGAGTCATGTGTTGAGTCCCGGAAACATTGCATTTAACTTTGATAATTATATTGGTATAAATAATAGGGTTTTTAAGTTTAGTTGGTATAAGGGCGCGTCAACTGTAAGGCCATAATGCGCCATTCTAGCCTATGATAGGCTAGGGAGGCCTAGGTAGAGGGAAGAAAAGGAATGTTACGGGGTACTCAACGCATGGCTCACTCACTCGTTTAACAACGACTTCGGCGTTTCCCTAGTTTTAAAAAGATATAGAGAAGCAAAACATTTTTCAGAATTTCAGTTTTATTTAGTTGTCCTTCCTTTGTAAATCAATTTTTAAACTGAACAGGATAAATAATTCAGGGGCGGATTGGGGAAGAAAACCGGCCCGGGCAACCCGTTGTGAGCGGCCCAAAATTATGAGCGGAAAACCGCGGGGTCTGGGGTGGAGCCCCAGCCGCCGGAGGCCTTTACAGAAGGCGAAATTTTTTTTTGGACATATTACTAGGAAAACGCTTAAGTCCCGCCGCGTTGTTGGATGAGCGTAATTGGTGCATTGAGCTGCCATGTGTTACGCGGATTTTCTGTTGTTCTGTGAACAAAATCATTACTTAGTCGAAGATTTTTTTAAATTAAATTAAATTAAATTAAAAATTTACTTTTTTTTTAATAAATCGTAATTTTTAAAAAAGAAAAAATCGTAAAATTGCAATTTTCATAAGAAATAATTATTCGATTGCGCTCAAATTTAACACGAGTATATTAATTCATGAAATTAAGGTTCTGTGAAAAAATCATTACAATAGGATAAAGCATGTAGTAGTATAAGTCAAAGAATTGTTTAAAAAAGAAAAAAACGTACAATTTCGATTTTCATGTTAAATAATTTTTCGATTACGCACAAATTTCACACGAATATATTATTAATTCATAAAAATAAGGTTCTGTAAAAAAATCATTACAATCGGATAAAGCATGTAGGTGTTATGAGTAGAAGAATTTTTTTTTAAATCGAAAAAAATCGTAAAATTGCGTTTTTTTATAAGAAAAAATTTCCCGATTGCGCTCAAAAACATGGCAGTTCTAAGTTCAGAGATTTCGAAGGCCTTCATAAAATTTCATCGCAATCGGAGTATCGGTTTAGCCGGAATCGTGTTAAACAAACACACAAAAATACAAAAAAAAAGAAGAAAAAAAAAACATTCCGGATTTTTTTTCTCCAGTGTAGTGAAATGGAATCTTCGCTACGCTCACTACGCTCATCCAATTAGTTAGTTCTCGATTTCTAGGCTCAAAAAAGACATTTTGAGGGCCTTATCCCGCCCCTCCCTAATTATGCCACTGCCCTCACTGCACTACTTACACTAAATGTATCACTTATTTTAGTTCACAATTTTGCCTGTGTTTCCAATATGCGTCGCTTTTTAGCACTTTCCTTCTCAGCGCCACCGATTATTTTTACTGTCCGCTTTTTGTCTTGTGAACGTTTATCCATAATTAGCAATATGGTATAACGTTTTTACACTATGAATATTTACGAGGTAATTTGTATCCTATGGTCAAATTCGGTTCGTTTATGTATTTAACAATTAAAATAGCGTAGTATTAGTATCATCATTGTCAATACATTCTTATAACGTATATATATAAAAAAAAACATCAGTACGCAATGCTGTCAGTTCATAGACACACGCAACGGAAGGGGTCAACACTAAAATATACTCACAAAACAATCACTCACAAAGCACTTGCACACGTACAAACAAGACAGACACAGTGCAACTTCCCGGCTCAAATTCTAAACTTTTACTGAATCATGGAGCTTCAGTTGGCATCTAATTGATAACAGTACTGGGTGTTTCCACCCTTGCCCATTGTGCTGACCAGAATTCTGTTCAATATAGGTATTTCATTAGTTCTAGCCTCCTGATGGGGCGAAATTTTTAAGTGTTTGTCAACTTTGGTACACACTTAATTTACCACTGATATCTTTAAACTACTATATTCAACATTTAGGTCAACCTTTCAAAATTACCGATACGACGCCGCCTTTATACTCAGACAAAGCATTTGGGCCCGACCGGCCCTACCAACAGACCGGCCCACCGGGCATTCGCCCGGTTGCCCGGCGGCCCAATCCGCCCCTGAATAAAATAACAACAAACTAACCGAGTATTTACAACTTGCCGTGTAGAAACAAATTTAAACTCATGCCATAGTTTCCCGCACTTACCCCAAAGATCTCAGATAAATAAATCTATCGACTACTTTTTAGAGGTCTTTGGCGAACCTACGCGATGCGGCGACGGAGCCAACCTCTAACCTCACTTAAAATGGCGTCTTTTTGCCTCGATATTTTTCCTTCAATATTACGTAAGTAATTATCTTTAATACTAATAGCACTAGGCCTAGCCTAGGCCTACTTCTGTTCAATAATCTGACATAAAACTATCTCTACAACTGTTTTATTATCCTTAGAAGTGTTAAAATGCTGGTTTATACTGCAACCATAGGTAAACCATAGGTAATAGGCCTAGGCCTAGCTAGGCCCTAATAGTTTTTAGTTGTAGAAGAAATACTGTGTGAAATTATAACTTAATGTGAACAATTTTGAAAATGCTCAATACTAATGTAAATGTAATGTAATGAATGGCTAAATGAGCCAACAAATAAAACATACATACAATAGTAGCCTTAGGTAGGGCCTAGGCCTAGGCCTAGGCCTAGCCCCTTTCACGTTGCTATTTTAAACGAAAGTCCTTTTCGGTTGAAAGTCCTTTAGGTAGGGCTAAGTCTAGGCCTACCTACTTTATAGCCTACTTAAAATAGCAACTTTATATAAAGGTAAATTGTAGTTTTAAATTTGAAAAACATGATTGATTAAGGACGTGTCTGATTGCTTGAAAAACGGGTAGGCCTAGGGTAGGCCTAGGCCTAGGCCTAGGGCCTTTTTCGGTTGGTATGGACCGGCTTTAACACTGTTTTTTTTTTCAATAAAAACACTGAAAAACAACTACCGGTAAGTAGTTTTGTAACGAAAAGGATTTCGGGTGCGCTCTTATCGATTACCTATATCCTAGAACTAGGCCTAGGCCTAGCGCGGCGCACTGTAGCCAGCGGAAAGTTTGGCTAAGGCCGCGTTTCCATAACTTTGGTTTAGTCTTAAGAAATTGTTATTGGTTGTTATGGTAACAAGGAACCGATA
>JAMZAV010003214.1:0-72843 GCA_024449915.1 Sweltsa coloradensis | reverse complement strand
ATTTCACAAATTGCGTAGGTGATGCCCACATTGACTAATAAATTCGTCCACCTACGTCTCGACTCTCACGTAGAGAAGAGGTGGTATTGTCTAGACTTCGTATAGGCCACACACGCCTAACTCACGGATATCTCTTAACCAGAGAAAAGGTTATTCCCATATGTGACACATGTGATGTACCTTTAACCGTGCAGAATGTACCAAATATTATGCCTTGCGCACGAAATTTGATCTCTCCCAATCATATGAAGAACTTCTATCATATTATAACGGCTACAAACTTTCTAAATTTCTCATCCATAGTAATCTTTTTAACAAAATTTAATTTACATACTACACATTCCTTTCTTTTCTTAATTTCATTCACATACATAACTTTTATTTTGCTATTACTTTCATCATCGTCATTTTATTTTGTTATTTATACACTAAGAAAACAATCTTATCATCAAACATACCTGGATTAACTCTTTTCATTTACTTTCATTCACAGGCGGCGCAATATGACCTAACCGGTTGAAGCGCCCTAGTTTATCACGTCGTCGTCATTTCCAAATAAGAGAAATTGTTTTTATAAGGTATAATTTTACGAAAAAAGGGACCGTGTTTAGGCCGAGATGCCTAACCGAGATTTTAAGTGGACTGTAATTAGTTTTTAATAGAGATAAGAGAGCAAGGAAGAGAACACAGGAAATAAAATGCAGAAGAGAACTTACATATGATTGTGCAGAATACTTCCTGCATGGACTGGTTGCCCCCGACGTCACGAGGTTCGGATGTTGGCGAACTTTCTTGCGTCGTCGTGCGTGGCGACGTCAGTGTGTCAGACGTCGAGGGGGATAGGAAAGGGTAAATAGAGCTGGCCAGTTGTAAGAGTAGAGAAAAGAAACGGAAGAATTGTTCAGAGAACTTATATTGCAGCAGTGGCAAAGACAGCACTCAGAAAGTAGTGCAGGGAGTACGAGAGAACTGAACTGGTTATGCCCATATACGGGCGAGAGTGATAACAGGCGTAGCGACCTTTCAGAGACGACAGCTAGACGTGAACTAACTTAGAGATGAATGATAATATGAATGCAAACGGAAAATAAACAGAAAACGAACGTGATTGGCTGACCAAATCACATGACAAAACCGGGCAAAAGCACTCGAGTAAAAACCAAATGAAAAGATGAAAATACAAATACAATGAAAATAAGCACTAAACAAAGCGACGAAAATACCAAAATATAATCGGCGCGAACATAACCGCCCACCTAAAATGAATACATTTTAAGTAGACACAAGAGAGAACAACTAAAACTAACAAATATAAAACAAGTCCGACACGAAGCAACTAAGGGGGTGGGAGGGTAACCCATTTGTTTACCGGACGGGTAAACACTCCCTTAGTAGTACGGACAGAAACCACTCTAACTGTGCCGTCCTTGCTGGGGCACAGTTGTACTATTTCGGCCGATGGGCCAACGATAGAGGAGTACAAAGAGGGTTCCAAAACGAAAAACCACGTCGCCAAGCTTGAGATTAGGACACGCGCGAATCCACTTTCCCTCTTTGCATTTGAGTATGCAAATACTCAGAAGACCAACGAGTCCAGAACGTTTGGTGCAATTGACGGACACGATGCCAGCGAGAGAGGGGTGACGCATCGGTTGCCAAAGCGTGTTCTAGAGGCGCTAAGAGAGTGGTGCCAATTAGTAGATAAGCGGGGCTAAGATAGTCGGGCCCTCGGCGATGTCAAATAAAGTGGCACAGAGGAGGCGACTGTTTAGCACGGCTTCAATACGCGCGAAGAGGGTGGCAAACTCTTCAAAGGTAAGAGGGGTGTCCTTGATCAGGCGACAGAGCAATAACTTTGCGGATATAACCCCGGCTTCCCAGAGGCCACCGAAATTGGGGGCGTAGGGAGGGTTAAAATGCCACTGAACGGCACGGTGGGCGAGCGCATCAGGAATAGATGTCTCGGACAGGGCGAGGAAGGCATGAATCTCGCAGAGAGTACGGGCAGCACCGACGTAATTACGACCACAGTCTGAATATATGTGAGCCGGAAGGCCACGACGAGCAAGAAAGCGATCTAACAAGCCAGGAACGCTTCCGTGGATAGATCGGAGACCAACTCCAAATGGACAGCCTTAGGTTGTGTTCCGCAAAGGCGACCAGAACGACCAGTCTGCGACCAATGGAATTTAAGTAAACATTATTCGCACCAATGACAGATCAGATTTGCAAGGAACGTATGCGATGCGTTGCTGTTTTGACTGTTGTGGTCGAGACCAAGAAGCCACATTTTTTTATTCCGGTCGTGGGCTGGTCTTTGAAGAAAGCGCGGTTATTTCAAATTCTTTCATTGAAAATCATGGAATAATGTCAACTACCGACAATGTTCCTGTAACTACACATGGGTAGACAATAAATCATTCATTCTTTCATTCAAATCATTCATTTATTTAGTAAATGATATGATTTGTAACATTTTAACGAGATATCACAACTTTTCATTAAAACACGGCCTTGTAGATGCACGCACCATTTCGGAGCCAAGCCAGTCCTCAACAATCAGACGTTGAGTGAAACCATGAAAATAACAATACCCAGTCGAGCCCAGAATGGTCGACCGGTCGCTTCTACGGAACGCAACCTTAGTAGCCATGCAAATGAAAATACATATGTATCCTTTGGTGATGGGGGCGTTACGGCGAGTACTCGTCTTCACAGAAAAAGGTCCTGCATAATCAGTGCCGACGTTGAGAAAAGCGCGGAAGGGGTGAGCGCGAGAATCGGGGAGATCAGCCATGCATGATAGGCTGAACAGGTTTGGCGCGAAACTTGTAGCAAGTTAAGCAACGTCGAATACGTTGTCGGAGTAGACCTCGCAGAGACATAACTCAGTAGTGTTGCTGGATGAGGGCTTGAACGGTACGAGGACCAGAGTGCAATGAAATTTGATGAAACTCGTCGCACAAGAGTGAGGAAAGTATGCGCCTCTTTGGGGAGCAAGAGGGGGTGACAAGCTTCTTCAGGGAGCAAGGAGTTGTGTAACCTGCCGCCCACCCTGAGAAACCCGCGGGGGTCGATGAACGGCTTGAGAGTGGAGAGTCGAGAAGACACAGCGGTCTGGTTGACAAGATGTTTAAGCTCGTCAGCATAGTAAAGCTTCTGAGTGAGCAGCACAAACAAATTCATTGCGTCATCAAGCTCAGACGGAAGGAGCGGCCCGGTGGGCAACGGAAGACGTGCGGGGCGGGCGAGAAGAATTATTGAGAAACGCACCACATGGCCGAACACGCGCTTTGCTTTCAAGAGCGTAGAAAAGCTTTGCAGCTTAACAAGCAAGGGATCAACGACGGGGTCATGACTGATCAAGACAGTAGGGGACGGTTTGAGCTCGGGCACGTCGTGGGTGGGGTCGAACGAGGTGACCACGGAGGGCCACGTTGAAGGGGGAGAACGCATGAACGGGGACCCATTGAGCCACAAAGGGTGCCCTAACAGTTCTAAGGGGAGCAACCCCCGCGAAGCACAATCAGCTGGGTTCTCTTCAGAACGTACGTGCGTCAAACTGGTGGGAGAGTTGCTCACGAGAATTTCGACTTTCCGATCGGCGACGAAAGTCTTGAGTTGGTACGGAGGGTCACGTTTCAGCCGACGCTCTGGACTATGAAAGTTCTGAAGAGCGACGTTGCGATTATAACCTGGCGTTTTACAATCAGGCTTGAAGGGGAGAGAAACCGAGTAGCGACCAGAGGTGTCGCGAGAGTGAGTATGAAGAAAATGCTCTTCAGCGAGCATATCCAGTGGGTCTGATGAGGTGGGTCGAGACACTTCTTCAGACTCGCAGAAAAGACAGAGCGTGCTATCCAAAGGAGGGTTGGCGACCGTGAAAAAAGAACATGAGGGCTCAGAGGACGGTTTGATAGTGTTGACTGGTCCTAGCAACACCCATCCGAAAACCGTATTGAGTGCGGCTGGCCTACTACCCCGGACTGAGTCACCATTCTTGCATAGAATGTCTGAGTAGAGATCTGCGCCGATGAGGAAATCAATAGCGCCAGGCACATTGAAACGATCGTCCGCAAGATCAAGATCACGATAACGTTCTAAGACGTCAATGGACACCGAAGACGTAGGCAGATTGCCGGCAATAGAGGAGAGAACGTGTGCATTAACATCGATATACGTTTGAGTAGAGCGACGGGGTGCGACTCTACAACGTACAGTCCCGAGGACACGAGTGGATGTGCATCCAACACCTGAGAGTTGTGAAGTGGCAGGTTGGATCTTCAAACCTAACCTTTGCACTAGCGAGTTAGTGATGGCTGAGATCTGTGACCCAGAGTCTATTACGCACGGAAAGGTGCAAAATCCCATTAGCATCGCTTGTGAGCGCGCGAATCGTGCCCAATAGGACAGTTTGATGCGTGTGGATTCGAAGCCCGGACTTGCCATGAGAGAGCTTGAGGCGGCTGCTGACTTGGGCCTGAGGTGTGATTCACTTCCTCAACAGAGGAGGGGGTGGAGTCCGTGTGAAGCAATGAATGGTGTTTGTTGCTACGGCACACTGAACACGAACTTTTTAGACGCACATTGAGAACGCATTGTGCGCCCCCATGCAATTAACAAAACAACGTTTTCAAACGTCGCAGAGTGTCATAGCGTTCATTGACAGCTTGACCTCGAAAAACATCGCACTGATACAAAGTGTGTGTTGACTTGCAGAGAGGGCACGCAATAGGAGAGGAGACCACATTAGCGCGAGATGAGTCATGGACTAATGTGTCTCGTACTAGAGTTCGAAACAGGTGCGGACGATACTAGAAAAGAATTAACTTTCTTAGAGGGATGAGAACTCTTCAGTGACATAGTCGAATTTTTTGCCGACAGCACAAAGCTCCATAGTGCGAGACTGTAGTTCCAAAAAATCGATTAACGATTTATAATCAGGAGCTGAGTTAGAACATGCTTATGTTTCGAAAGCTTTCGAGAAGAGGGATCTAGTTTAGCTAACGATAAACATAGCAGCAGAAAATCGCCTAAAACCGGAATACTAGTGCTTTCAAAGCTTCAACCGAATTTCGATGGACTTTGAGGAAGCTTGAAGTCCTTCATAGGACGAAGTCTTGAGAGGAACAAATAATCTAGTATCTTCTGAACATAGACGCTGCCTAGAAGTCTCTTGTTCTGATAACGAGAGATAAGAGCATTTAATGCCAGAGGATAGCTTTCCTCACAGATTTGAAACTCGGAGATAATAGCTAGAGCTTATTCGGTCAACGAGGATTTAAGGTAATGCAATTTCTGCACATTACCTAACGATGTGTTTTCGTCTATCAGAGACTTGAACAGGGAGTAGAACTCGGGCCATTTGCAAATGTCACCCGCGAACTTGGGGAGGTCAATGACCGGCAGAGAGATGTGAGATTTCACATAGATGGGGGCAGCCCCGGATTGAGTCACACTGACGGGCTGAGTCAACTTGACAGCCGCGAGGAACCTAGCTTTTGCTGCATAGAGAACAGTCTCAAAACTGTCTTGGACCTTATCGATTTCGGTGGGTCTCGCCGTGTCTTTAAACTGCGTGTTTATATCCGAAATTGACATTTGGATGTCTTGAAAATCAGACTCCAACGCAGAGAGCTTGTCGAACCGAGGCCTACACGAATCGACATCAACGGGTTTTGATCTTGGAGAATGCGTCGTGTGTTCTCTGACGCTAGCAAAGACAAATTCCACGACGAGCTACCAAACGTTTCTGTTGTGCTTGTAACTCTTCCATGGTGAACGATAGGTACAAGTACCAAACGGAGAACAAACGACAAAAAACACGGAAGAGAACAATTCAAAACAGTGAGCACGGTTTATTAAATAAACACACGAGGCACGAGACAATAATAAACCAAGCAATGACGTGAACACAAGGAGAGAAAGAGCAGTTACGTATATTGACACGTCATTGCAAACAGTGTATGAGCGAAAACGATGGTATAAAATCACTAATATAATATGTGCTTTAGAGCCAGAGAAAAAACACTTACAAGAAAGAAATCGAGAAACAATTATGCAAAGAAAATCAGACGTCGAATGCCTGAGAACGAACCAACGATATCCAGCGAGAGATATCGTGACGCCAGAGAACGTGAACAAAAGCACGAGATATACAAAAATACACAGCAACTTTAGCGAATAAGTACAAGACAATGAGAAGACAAATGAAGAAAATCCGAAATGAAAGAAGCAAAGTTTTCATCCGGTTCGGACGGACCAACTTGTTTAGGCCGAGATGCCTAACCGAGATTTTAAGTGGACTGTAATTAGTTTTTAATAGAGATAAGAGAGCAAGGAAGAACACAGGAAATAAAATGCAGAAGAGAACTTACATGATTGTGCAGAATACTTCCTGCATGGACTGGTTGCCCCCGACGTCGTGATGTTCGGATGTTGGCGAACTTTCTTGCGTCGCGTGCGTCGCGACGTCAGTGTGTCAGACGTCGAGGGGGATAGGAAAGGTTTAATAGAGCTGGCCAGTTGTAAGAGTAGAGAAAAGAAACGGAAGAATTGTTCAGAGAACTTATATTGCAGCAGTGGCAAAGACAGCACTCAGAAAGTAGTGCAGGGAGTACGAGAGAACTGAACTGGTTATGCCCATATACGGGCGAGAGTGATAACAGGCGTAGCGACCTTTCAGAGACGACAGCTAGACGTGTACTAACCTAGAGATGAATGATAATATGAATGCAAACGGAAAATAAACAGAAAACGAACGTGATTGGCTGACCAAATCACATGACAAAACCGGGCAAAAGCACTCGAGTAAAAACCAAATGAAAAGATGAAAATACAAATACAATGAAAATAGCACTATAAACAAAGCGACGAAAATACCAAAATATAATCGGCGCGAACAGACCGTTCTGAACTTTAAGGGTATGCCCTTACTAAAAGTAGGTTTTCTTTGAGCATACTATTAATATTTGTTTGAGAAAGTTAATAACCTGGTTGTGTTTACGTGTAGGCCAAGGCTTATAATTCATCATTTTTACTAATCAAACATAAACAAATTTTGGCTTAAGAAAAATATCGCAATTCTTTCGTCCTCGACCAAAAACAACCGGAACGATTACCGTTGAAAACATACGAATCCAATTCGGTCGGAGTTATAGAATCGGGGTCCAGCATGGGCCCCTCCTTCCCATACCCCCTAGGCTAGAGTCATGCATTATGACCTAACGGTTGACGCGTCCTTAATCCAAATATACCAAATATTGATTGATACTAGACTGAAGCTGCTTAAATTTACCCTTGTTAGATGTGATTTGGCTACCCAAGTTTATTTCACATCACAAATATTCTTTTTTTATAATCAAATAATTAATTTTATCACAACCAAAATCTTAATAACCATCATGAATTGTATTTTTTTGAAACTAAGAAAACAAGCAAACTAAAAATGTAACCGACAATATCACAGACGAAACAATTAAGCCCAACCGGTTAACGCGCCCTAGATTCTCACGTCTTTTGGAAAACCATGAACGTATTTTTCCAAAGTAAACTAGGGATTTAAATGTGTTGCAACCTAAAACAATGATAATCATCCACAAACTTCATAAGTTATCTAATCAAGCAACGTTTTGTGTACAACATGGGGCTATCAGACCGGCTGTTTTGGCCCGGGGTAGAACTGGCCCAGAGAATTTCTCTGCTTATCATACGAGGCAATCCAAGAGAGAAAGTCAGCTCACAAACATAGGACAAAACTGGCGGTCGGAGTCGGGGAACGCGTTACCCCTAACGTTGCTCCCCTTTGGAGAAGATATATATAGTTATAAACAAACTAACTTAACGACATTTTCACTGGGGGCGCAATATGACCTTACGGTTGAGGCGCCCTTAAACCTAATATACTTTAACTTAAACTTCAACTTTTCCCCCTTCTCTCTACGACTTCCCCGACAACGACGTCGACTTTGACGACCATGATAACAAGAACGATGTCAAAGACAACGACGACCACGACGTTAGAATACCCGGGGTCCTTCCCTTACCCGTGGCTATAGTTCTGACCAGTATGGGATTTTCTTCCTCACATCCCCTATAGGTTAGAGTGGCGCATCAATATCAAACGGTTGACGCGCCCTCAAACCTTATGAATACCACTTTTAAAAAATAAAACTTTTTCGGTCTTACCTTATCACAGGTGGCGAATTAATTATGACCTACCCGTTTAAATCTTATTCCTTACTCACGTTACATTCCTTACTGTTTCTACGAAATCAGCTGTTCAATTATTTTTAACATGATCTCTTGAATTTTATTGTTCGTATAACTTAGACAAGAATAACAAAATAGACCTGATTTGGTTTCGGGGTAGGATATGGCCTTGAATATGGCTCTAATAGTGAAATTCGTATAAAGAGAATAAGTCAATTTTTGTAAATATCCGATAGTAATTATAAAGTATTACTGCCCGAACAAGAGGCGAGCTCGTGGCGTTGTCGTCAGGGACCTTTATACCTTACCTTGACGACCTCCCTGACGACGACGACAACTTATACCAGACAAACGATGACAAAGACGATGACGTCCACGACGTGATATCCCTCTTTTCCTCGCCCTAACCGTAGCTGGTTCTGACCAGTAAGGGGATATCATCCCCATATCCGCTATAGACAAGGGTGGCGCATATGACCTAACGGTGACGCGTAGGAATCTCTTACTGCGGGAAAAGGTTGTTCCCAGATGTGACGTCATGTGATGCCCCTTTTCAAGGCTCTACAGGTCCCTGTATTATATCGATGCGTTGCAGTGTTTTCGTAGTACCGGTTGTATCAAACGACGCAATTTAGATATTTCGATATTATTTTTTTATTATACTCATTTAAAGACGCCTAACATCACCCGTTTTTGCACGTGTTTGTAAAACACACTCAACGGAAACACGTCGCTCAGCCTGAAACGTTCAGTTTAAGGTGGAGCAATTAAAAGGGCACTTTCAACCTTGTTTTCATTATTTGGAGCCTTCTGTTAATACCTGTAAATATTATTTCTTTTGCTGTACTATCATCTCTATAATTTTCTTTTCATTTTATAAACATAGAAAACCATATAATCACAAACTATATCACAGGCAACGCAATATGACCTTACCGATTGAAGCGTCCTAGTTTTCACACATCGAATAGACTGGAATTTAATGGTGTCTGGGGAGATACCCCCCAACCCACCCCCCAGCCAATGCGGGACAAGCTCGCACAGTCCCGGAAAGAAGAGTTTTAAGTTGCTTTTTATAACGTGTGTTGATGGTGACTGTTGATGATTGTTGTGATTGAAAAGTAATATTATATGTTTTGTTTTTTGACTTGTCATTGGATTTGTTCATTTGTGTCAAGAGTGCATGCAGGTGTAGGCAAAAATGTAGCCCTACAGCATAAACCTTGAATTTCAATACGGTATATAGAAGAATTTATATTTATTTTTAGGTATTCGCCATATTCTCACGTACATCCCCATAACCCCTTCTAGGCCTGGGGTAAAATTGGCCCAGAGCATGGCTCTGCTAATCGTACCTACAAGGCGATTCAAGAAAAAAGTCCACCTCGCAAACATCAGCTAGTAAGACGGTAGAATATTACTCCCTAAATATAAGGCGAGCTCTGGCAACCGTCGTTTGGCGAACTTGCCCCTTTCCCTTGACCCCCCTTTGACGACGATAACAACAATGACACCACGAACTATGACAAAGACAATGATGACCTTGACGTAAGTACCCCCCCCGGTCCCCCCCCTTCCGCCCCTTTTCCGTGGCTGTTTCTAAACAGGATGAGCTCCTCCCCCTCATATCCCCCACCTAGAGTGGTGCATTACGACCTAACGGTTGACGCACGCTTTTAATTTTCACGTCGTCGTATTCACGGAATTCTATTTTTGCATTTAGTTTGCGCCTCATTCAGATGTGTTTTGTAATAAACTATCAAAATGAAACTTGAACATTTTGTTTTCCTCAGTTCCTTAACATGAACTGAAAGAAATCATTTCTTTGTAAATCTTAATGACGAAGCGCAATATAAACTTATGGTTGACGCGCCCTTAAACTTGTTGACTAAACTTAACTAAAAAACTAAACTGGCAGTCGACAAAGGGGACCCTCTTCATATTTCTTTTTCCCTACCCATGGCTGGTCTGGATCTGACCAGCATGGGTCTTTCTCACCCACAATCCCCAGAGTATAGCGGCGTTTTATTACCTCCTAAGAGTTAACGCACACTTAATCCTAATTGACTTAACTTAACTAAAGAAACTAAACTGGCAGTCGACATCGGGGACCCTCTTCATATTTCTTTCCATACCCATGGCTGGTCTGGATCTGACCAGCATGGGTCTTTCTCACCCACAATCCCCAGAGTATAGCGGCGTTTTTTATTCCCTCCTAAGAGTTAACGCACACTTAATCCAATTAAGCCCAAAGACGACGACCTTTACAACACGATCGATGAAGAAGACGATGGCGACCACGTCGTTAGAACCCCCTTTCTTAGTAATCTATTCAACAAAATTTAATTTCACATCATTTTCATTTTTTTAAATTAATTTATTTTCATTCACATAAATCACTTTTTTTTTTGGGCAATTACTATCATAATTTTATTTTGTTATATTTTACACTTATAAAACAAAAATAATTTTAAAAAAACACCATTAACTCATCATCTTTCATAATCACAGCCGGCGCAATATGACCTCGCCCTTTCTCACATACAAGAAAGTAATATTAGTTTTGGTGAATTTCTTTATTCGTCCTCAACCTAGGGCCGAGAACGACTGATTACGTTAAAACAATTTTAACCCCGTCATTGCCCGGGGTTTAAAACTCGGCCACTGGCTCTGCTTGTTTGTAAACAGGCGAGGAAATATATCTAGGCCATCTCTTAAACAAATCACATACACATTTTTTTTTATTTATTTATTTCCTTTATATTAAAATTAATTTTGTTTTGTTTTTAAACTATTATTACCATAACATTCTTTTCCCCGTCTGGGCCCGGGGTAGAATTGGCTCAGAGCATGGCTCTGCTAATCGTAAAAGGCGATTCAAGGGAAAAAGTCCACCTCGCAAACATTAGTAGTTTTAAAGGGGTAGTATATTTCCCTAAAATCTAGAGGCGAGCTCTGGCAATCGTCGTCGATGACGACACGACGATGACGACCATTACACCACAAACGATGACATATAGACAATGACGACCGCGACGTGAGAACCCCCTTTCCTCCGCTAACCCGTGGCTGGTTCTGACCAGCATTGGCCCCTCCTCCCCACCCCCCCTAGGGTAGAGTGGTGCATTATGGCCTAACGGGTGACGCGTTTTTTAATCCAAATAAATCAAAATCCCAATAAACAAATTTGAAAACAATATAATCATCGATAATACCATTAACCCCATTTCATTAACTTTCAATATTACAGGCGGGCGCAATAGGACCACGACGACGACGTGAGAAACTAGGGCGCTTCAACCGGTTAGGTCATATTGCCCGCCTGTGATGAAAGGAAATGAGAGAGTGAATGCAGGTATGTTTGATGATTAGATTGTTTTCTAAGTTAGAAAAACAAATAAATTGAATGATGAAGAAAGTATAGCAATAAAGTAAGTATGTAAATGAAATAAAGGAAAAGAACAAATGTGTACGATGTGAATTAAATTTTTGTTAAATAGAGTACAATGGATGAGAAATTTTAGAAGTTTTGTCGCCGGGGGGGGGGGGGGGGGGGTTATCATATGATAGAAGTTCCTTCATTATGATTGGGAGAGATCAAATTGCGTGCGCAATGCATCATATTTGGCACATTCTGCTTAGCATATGATTGCACGGTTAAGGTCATCACATGTGTCCACATATGGGATAACCTTTTCTCTGGTTATAGATATACCGTGTGGTAGGCGTGTATGGCCTATACGAATTCTATACAATACCACCTCTCTACTCTACGTGAGAGTCGAGACGTAGTGGACGAATTTTGTTAGTCAATGTGGGCATCACACTATGCATTTTGTTATTTTGCAACACATCCCAAGATGCTTGTTCGCAAATCCAACAATCTTTGCTTGTATCCACTCTTGACATCTGGAACGGGAACTAGATCTGAAATCAACGTCAGCGACGCTGGGAAGCTTCCTTAGCAGCCCGATCAGCGTGTTTTCATTTCCCTCTATGCCCACGTGTCCATGTATCCAGCAAAACTCTATTATATATCCCTTAGAGGTTGTTTTTCTAAATAGAATTGGATGTCTTGTACCAAATGATGACTAGAATACATGAGTTTTATAGCTTAAGTGAACTTAAGCTATCTGCACCAAAAGGTAATTCTCCCAACGACAGCGTAGAATGTATTTAAGCGCTTTCACGGATGGGCGAATAACTCCTGCAGTGAAAACTGAACACACGTCGCTTAGCCTGAAACGTTTCATTTATAGGTGGAGTCAATAAAAGGCCCTTCCAACCTTGTTTCAATTTTGGAGCCATCTGTGAATACCAAAGTAAACCTTTGATGTTCATGGCAAATCTTTCTCAAGTTAATTTTGAATACACTATCGCAAGTAGAGTTTTTATCAAAACGACAAGGTCTCAATACTAATAATCGGCTCTGGTGTAAACCAGGGCGGGTTATTGGCTTAAATACAAATTAAAAACTTTTGGCAATGAAATTCTATAAGATTACACAAGTTTAACATCTTAATCCCGTTGGAAGAGATGCCTTGGGTTTGTTATAAAGTGTCTGACATATGTCGTGTTTAAAAACATTCCGATTTGCTGGATTGTTAGGCAAATAGCTTTAATTTTCATTACATATGTACCCATCAGAGGTTTCTCCGTTCTGCTAAGGACTGACACACCTGACTCGGCATACAGCTCATACCGGCTTGTTCGAAATGCACAAGAGCAATACGAAGACCACAATGTTGACAGTGTCCAGAAGTTTAAGGGTTTGTGTTATTGCTGAAGAGTATACGAAACATCCATAGTCCATCTTGGAGCTACTAGAGATCCGTACATTCTCACATGCAAGTCCTATCTTGCACCCACGATGTATTACTGAGAACTTTCATAGGTTGATTTTCAACATGCAATTTTTTGCGTAACTCACAACGTGGTCTTTCCAATTTAGCTTTTTGTCAAACACCAATTGCCGAGAAGACGGACATTTGTTTTAAATAGAAGTTCTAGCATTGTTAAACGATAGTTGTGGTCATTTTGGATTCCTTGAAACGGCAAAAGTGAATGCACTTGAGTTTTTTCGGGAGAGAATCGTGTTCCCCCGCTTTCGAGCCCATTCACTTATATTGTTCAATCCAATTTGGCACGTGTGCTTTGACAAAAAATGTTGATAAAATTTACCGGGGGGGGGGGGGGGTCTGTAGAAGATTCGCCAGTCATCTACAATAGGCACGACATTACGGCTCGTTTGGATACAATCCACCACACTGTTTATTCCAATAGCAAACAGTGATACCGACAGACCGAGGCCTTGTGGTACAACCTGTTTCCCGTGGAGAACGAGTCTGACAAACATTGTAACACTCACTTTGAAAAGTTACTATCTTTTAAAAAGTTTTTCTAAAATTTTTTGGCATGTGCCCTCGAAAACACCACTCGTGATCTGTTGAAGAATATTATATCTCCATGTGTATCGTAAATGCTTTTTCAATGTCAAAAGCCACCAACAACATGTTGTTTTGCCAACAAACCGCCTTCTTGAATACCGTTGAAGCGTCCTAGATTCTCTCACGTGTGAGTCAGAAGGTCATCTCGCCAGCATCGGTCGGTCCTCTCTCATCCCTTAGTCCCTTAGTCGTCGGCGATCCCTCCCCCTTCCCTTTACGTCAACCGACGACAACGACAATGACAAATTCGAACGTTTAACAAAGATTATGACGACGTGACTTGATACACATCTTTCCTCTCTCTTTCCGTGGCTGTTGTGACCAGCATGTGGTTTTCCTGCCTATAGCCACTTGCTAGATTGGAGCAAATGACCTAACTAATAGACTCCAAACTAAACAATTTGCCTTTTACCTGTAACAGCCCCGCCTGGATCAGACATCACGCGGTGACTTTTATGCATTAAATATCTCACTGATAATGGTTTGTTTAGTGGTCTCAATGTCAACACGCACGATGAAAGTTTGCGATTCATTCCCTCCAACAATTGTCTGACTAGAAGCGGGTAGTACAATGTGTTGTCTGTCCAGGGCTGTTTAAGAAGGACTCAATAACCTAGCATCGCATTAACGATGAGGAAAACCTCGGACAAAACCTTCAGGGTCCGATCCACAAAAAGGGAGATTCAGATTTTGGTGTTTCTCAATTCTCCCGCACGTCATGATTAAGCACCGGATCACCAATCACAGACGCTAGCAACCGCTGAACGATCAACCAAGATCGACTTTAGAGGCTGTGACCTGTACAATGTTATGTTTTGTTTTTTGTTTGCGATTGATGTTTATTGGTTTTCTTATTTTGTTTAGCACGGTTAAATGTGGCATATGTACATATTTAATAATGACTTCTTAACTGCCTTGGATACCAGGGCTAGACTTACCCTTAGTAACCCCCCACCCCCCCCCTACCTACCTACGCTACGGCCTACCTGCTACGGACGTTCCTTCATCGAGATGGATAGGGTAGCGTGAACGTGCTTAGGCTAGGCTGCACATATCATTATGTCAACCTTAGGCTGGGCCCTATCTCTATGTTATTGATAAAATACTAAACAATAACTACTACAGCAGTTTTTCATGTGTTTTATTATACCATCATTTAACAATATATTTCATATCAAAAGCTAATTTAATCATGAGATGGATTTGTTTGCCGCCATTTTCTTAAAAATGGCATTTCCCAATCAAAACCATAGTATGACTGTAGTGTTTTGTTAAGATAATTTTGGGAGAAATAAATTCCACACAGTAGATAAATCTCGATAATGGATTCCTTTTATGCAGTAGTGCAGCGGTGCTATTGTCTGTGATGGTGGAAACCACAGTTTATATCATGACGTGGCGGGAGAATTGGAGAACGCACACAACAAAATCTGAATCCCCCCTTCTGTTATCCGGGCCCTGGTGTTTATCTAGGTATGTTGTTGGATATATATTGTTAAGGGATGTCCAGGGCTGTTTAAGAGGACTCAATCCCCTGCTTCGGCATTAACGACTGAGGAAACCTCGGGAAAACCCTTTCAGTCAGGATTGGCCAGGTCTCGACGTGATTTGAACCCGGGAACCTCCTAATCAGAGTCGCGCGCTTAACGCTCGGCAACACTGTCGGTTCTGTTGGTATATAACAATATTATTTAAAATTTAATATATTGTTAAAATTTCAGAAATATACCTAACCCGCATCTTGTTGGGTCTAACCACACGTGCATCCCGTGTTAATTGTCTTATTTACTGTAATTTACTAGCTAGGGAAACGTCCAAGTCGTTGTAAATAAGACCAGTGAGCGAGCCCATGTGTTGAGTCCCGGTAACATTACTTTTCCCCCGACATTACGCCACCTTAGCCTATCATAGGGCTAGCCGCTAGAGTGGCGCATTATGGCCCTTACAGTTGACGCGCCCTTATGACCAACTAAACTTAAAAAACCCTATTATTATTGAGGCCATGTGGTTGAATCCGGAGGAACTTCGGTCGGTATTATTCCCCATACTGGCTAGACCCAGCCTTATTTATAGGGGAGGAAAGGGTTGTTCCGGGTTACTCAACACATGGCCCCCCCCCCCCCCCTTACTCACTCGTCTATCAATCGACTTTTTGGCTTTTTCCTAGTCTTGTTGGCTAAAGGCGCCCTTATACCAGAATGTGGGGAGGACCCTGGGTTCAATCCCTGGTCGTAAAAGATTTTGTAGTTTATTTGGATTGAATTTATAAAAACTATTAAACATTTTTGAAATGCATATAACGCAGTTTAGGTCTACTCCACTGTGACACTACTATGGAAAACATAGCCAGTACGAAATACGAGTAAAGATCGCTAGTTTACTTAATGTCCAGCGGAAATTAGTGGAAAACTCTTGGTCACTGCTGATACTGCGCTCCAACGCCTATAGAACGGGAGATGCGCGCCTTTCGACGGGCCAATCAGCGTCGTTATTTTAAATTGGAGCCTGCTGAATGGCTCCAATTCAACCCGTTAAATCGCGCGCCAACTCCTTTCTTAGCGTGGAGCGCTATATGCATGTAATCACAGCCTTTTAAATTATTCGAAATGACTTCTTCAAGGCCAATGTATTTGCTGACAAATGAAATCTACACATTTGAAGCCAATTTTTCAATTAAGTTAATTCCTTGAAGGCTTAAATCGCACGGAATTAAGCTCATTTTGTTAGCAAGTTCTCAGTTACCTGGTCGACGGATGTCTGTTTAAAATTTGCAGCTCAATCTATTTGGGCCGTTCGGCGTGAGAGCGCGTACATACAGACATTCGACACAGTCACGAGAAGGTCCATCGAGTACGTTTATAGACTTCGTTTCGCTGCGCGCTCACTCGTCGAATTAATTAATAAAATAATTATCACATGCTCGACACAAGTTTTCTTCTCGTGTCCAATGGGATAATGGTAGTATGTTATGTTGTGGTAGATGTATCCATTGAATGCGTAGGTAACAAACTTCCCGGCCTCACAACTGTTTCAAACCCCACGTTCCTGCACAATATGTATTTCGAAGGTGTATTTTATTACTTATATTAATTATATTCCCCAACACATTCATTAAGTTAAATGTGCCAAGAGGATGGCAGAAGAGAACATAGCTCCAAGCTCAATTCGTGTCTGCCAACGTGAAAACAATAAATATAATACAGCCGTCCCCTTTATTATAACCCTGTGTCCAACATTCAATCGATTTTGGAGGTCACTACTCAATTGTTTATTGTGCTTACATCTAAGTTAACATCATATATGATAACGGCGACTAAATTTCTAGTTCTCTTACAAAAGTAATTTATTAAACAAAATTTAAGTCACACTTAACACAATAATTATTTAGTTATTTATTTATTGCGGAAAAAAAATAATTTATGTTTAGCTATTACTATCAACACCGCTATTTTCTTTTCTTTTACATACACTTTGAAAAAATTAAATCATTAACTTTCAATTTCACAGGCGGCGCAATACAACCTAACCGGTTGAAGCGCCCTAGTTTCTCACGTCGTCGTCAATCCTGAATCCTCCTGTGATCATTCCTTCCCACAGACTTTCAGCTTCCACTTTGTTCCATGTTGTTCAACAAGGCGTCGTATTTTGTACATTCTGCCAACGTACATCTTGTGTTAGCAGAACGTACCAAACACAATGACGCGCACGCAATTTTATCTCTCCCAATCATATGAAGAACGTCTATCTTATGATAACTGTAACAAACTTTAAATGTCTTATTCAAAGTAGTTTAATTTAAAAAATATTATTCACATCCAACACGTGATTTTTATAGATTTAATATTTCCATTCAAATAATTTTTTTTTGCTATTACAATCATAACCATAATATTCTTTCTTTCATTGGTCTTGTGGTAAGTGCCTCTTCTTCTAATGCAGAAGTTCCAGGGTTCAATTCCCGCTATGGGCAGAAATTTTTTACCTTCTGATTTGAATTTAAATCCAACAGTGTTTGACTTAGGAATTTGTAAACGGTGACTTGAAACCGTCCTAGCAACGAGGTTCCTACATGATAAATTTCAAAGTTGATCTGAATCTGCCTTGTTGAATCTGGCGTTGATCTGCGGGTTTTTGCACGTGCAACCCACTGATTGCTAATTTCCTTTAAAAAAAATCGATCTTGTTGGTTATTGCTCACTCGTCGATTGCGTTGGCGCCTACAGAGTTGAAATGGTCGCTTCAGTTGTTGTCAACCACTAAAAAATAAATATATTGATTGAGTGGTAAGACTCTAAATGCTAATTGATTTATTTATTTTTATTCACACCATACAATTCATTTCAACTTACATTTCAATATCACAAGGGGCCGCAATATGACCTTGCCAGTTTTAAGAGCCCTAGTTTTTTACGTCGCCATCTCACAAAACAGCAGCTGCAGGCTAATATAGGCCTACTTATCGAAACTGGAGGCTAGCTCCCCGTCTGGGCCGGGGAAGAATTGGCCCAGAGCATATCCTGGTCTAAGTCGTCGTCGGAAAGGTTGTCTTGGGAATAGTAATACGTTCCCGACGACGACTTACTCCCCGAACATAGAAGCGAGCACTGGCAATCGTCGTCGGGGACCTTGCCCCCTTCCCTTGACGACCTTTTGACGACGATGACGACAATGACACCGCGAACGATGACGAAGACAATGACGACCGTGACGTGAGAACCACCTTTCCTCCCCTTACTCGTGGCTGGTTCTGACCAGCATAGACCCACCCCTAGGTTAGAGTGGTGCATTTTGACCTAACGGTTGACGCCTCCTTTATCCAAGTAAACTAATTAGTTTATATTTTATGGCACATTATATGTTAGCAGAATGTACAATGATGCCTTTCGCACTCAATATTTATCTCTCCAATCACATGAAAAACTTTTGTCACACGATGCGATAACGGCGACAATCGTTCTAAATTTCGGTCAAATAGAATAGAAGAAGGATAGATTGATTGAACAAAATTTTATACATATGAAACACATTTTCTTTCAAATTACTAATTACTATCATCATGATTTTGTTTTCTTTAAAAACAATTAGAAAAACAATCTAATCATCAAACACATCACACATAATTTCATTAAATTTTAATCCCCTACATAACAAAAACTTGTGAAAATACAGTCAACTCTTATACACTCAAAAGAAATGCGATCTAAAAAAGGGCCGAGCTCATCTACCCTTCCAGGATTGCTCATCTTTAAATTCATAAACTTACAGTGTCCCGTAACAACATCCTAGAAAAGCTTGGAAAAATAGGATTTGCATGAGCTTTACGTTAAATTATTTAGAAAAAAGAATTTGGATTTAACATTATGTTTAAATTAATATTAGTTGCAAATTCTACTTTGCCAAGCTTTTCTTATTATGGTGTTGTGGGGCACTGTACGTTTTAATATTAAGAATGCGCAAATGTGGAAGAATAGATGAGCTTGAACCTTTTTTTAAATCTTATTTCTTTTGAGTGTGTAAGGTTTGGCTGTATTTTTACAAGTTTTTGTTATGTGTGGTTTTTTTAAAACATAAGAATCACAGGCATCGCAATGTGACCTAACCGATTGAAGCGCTCTTGTTCCTCACGACGTCATAGAAGTCCATTGTTGTGTCATATCAAGAAAAAAATTATCTAGATAAGGTTTATCTTATCTAATCTTTTAAAGCTTATAGATTTTTTGTTTAGATTAAACAGTAGTAAACAATATTTAAATTTACTATTTTTAATAGAAAAATATAATAATGAATACTTATTTAATAAACAGTACTTCTACTAGTTTTTTTCATTTTTTTTTCCCAAATAGAATACGCATATTTGAAAATGCGGCAAAAGCTGTTAAATAAATTAACTTTTTCTACATAAATTATTTTCTTTTTTCTACGCAAAATTATCCAGATAATTATTTGTATCTATTATCTTGAATCTTGATAATTTTTTTACGCATATCTTATATCTTATCTTGATAATTTTTTAGGATATCTTTATCTAGATAAAAATAAATATTATCTAGTCTCAACACTGTAGAAGAGCTGTCAGTTCTGTATGGGTCTGTTCTCCGCACACCCCTTAGTTATCAGTGGTTTACATTGACTATAACTTAACTTTTCCCTCCCCTTAACACCATAACACTTACATTTTGGTTTCTTTAGTGCTTCTGCTCTGTCTTGGCCCGGGGCAATGGCGTAACTTCTAATCAGGGCCCCCCGGGGAAAAATATATCCGGGGACCTATCGATGTCACCCAAAAATATTTTATGGGTATACGCTACTTCGTGGGTTAATTTTACATGATTTTGTACAATGGGGGTCTGGGAGGGAACCCCCCCCCCCAGACCCCGCCAGTGTGGATCAGGTTGCACAGAGCGCGGGGGAAGATGAGGCTTAAGCACGTTATTTATAAAAATGTGTTAGTGGTGACTGGTGATGATGGTTGTGATTTGCAGAATTATGTTATGTTCTGTGATGGACATTGGATATACTTATTAGTACCAAGCGTGCATGCAGGCGTATAAGGTGCAGGCGTAAGTGTGTCCTACAGAAAAAAACAACTTATCATCAAACACCATCACACACAAATTCATTAACTTTCAACATCACAGGCGAAGCAATAAGTAAAAGGTTGAAGCGCCCTAGTTTCTCACGTCGTCGTCGTCGTGACGGATTATGCATTTTCCCTCGAATTGTTTGGAGGAAAAATAATCCTTACGTTTTAATATATTATAAGTAAAATAAAAACATTAGTACAAAAAGAAGTACAAATATCTAAATACATATTTAAAAAAGAAACTAAAAACAGGTATTCAGAGCTAAACTATAAACTTATAAATGAATGCACTTCACTTATTAAATGCATAGCCTGTTAAAAGGTAATATACAAAGTATTGCCACACAGTGTAAACTGGGCGTTATCAGCTGCTTCAGATATTCATGCAACTTGAACCAATGCATATGAATCCTCGTCTGGGACCGGGGTTGAATTGACCAAGAGCATGGCTATTCTAATCGTTAAAGGCGATTCAAGAGAAAAAGTCCACTTCGCAATCATCAGATAGTATAGAGAGGAGTATACTACTCCCCGAAACTAGAGGCGAGCTCTTGCAATCGTCGTGGGACACTTCCCCTTTTCCTTGACGACCTCCCGAGACGATGACAAAAGCCACAAAAGGAACGATGACAAAGACGATTACGACCACGACGTGACAAACCCACCTTCCTTCCCTTACCCTAAACTGGTTCTGATCAGCATGGGCCCCTCGTCATATCTCCCAGGCTACAGTTGTGCATTATGACCTAACAATTGACGCGTCCTTTATCCAAATAAACCATTTAAAAATGTAGAAAATCAGTATAAGAAATATTAACTTACATGAACGAAAAATTACAATACATGAACCAGTGAATAGTTGCCAGAATTAACAATGCAATGTAATAATTTAAAAATTCATGAATATTAAAAAAAACAATACCATATGTACATGACTTTATACATTATCACTCATAACCGTCGTATCCACAGTTACGACAACCCTTACAACTGTGATAGCCCTGACCAGCACTGACCTATGCTACAATCTCCCACACGGCGGTTAAAGTGTCGCAAAACATATCGTTATACCCCCTTCTGGACCCGGTTTATACTTTTTTTCCAGATCAGAGCATGGTTCTGCTAATCGTAAATGGCGAACTTAGAGATAAAGCCCATCTCACAAACATCAGTTTGTATATAAGGGAGAATAGGCCTATATAACTCGCCGAAATTAAAGGCGAGCTCCAGCAATCGTCGTCGGGAACACCTACCCTTTCCCGTGACGACCTCCACGACGATGATGACAATGACACACAAAGAACGATGACAAAGACGACGACCGCGACGTGAGAACCCCCACCCCTTTCCTCCCCCTACTCGTGGCTGGTTCTGGCCAGCAAGGGACCCTCCTCCCTATATCCCTTAGGATAGAGTAGTGGAGATACGGTTGTCGCGCTCGTTAATTTAATGGATCCATCTGGCAAACATCAGCTTGTATGTAGGGACGTACTCCCAGAAACTAGGGCGATCAATTTTTCTTCTTATATATATACACTTACCCCATTATGCACAACGACTAGCGTCGGTAAAGTTGCGGATGCAAATATTGGCAAATGTGGCAGAATTGTCTCCGGTTATAATGTTTGGAGAACAAAAGAAACGAATGCAAGCAAAAAACCAAACCCAAACAGACACGGAAAAATTTATTTTTTCTAAGGGAATGCATCAATTTTTATTTATTTTGGTTTTTGGGGGCAATCTGCAACGTCGGTAGAGAACACATGTCACTTTTTTTATCGCCCACTTTGGAGAAGTGGTTAAAGGGGTGTTCGCGCCGATTATTTTTTGGTATTTCGTCGCTTTGTTTAGGGGCTTTTTTTCATTGTATTTGTATTTTCATTTTTTCATTTTGGTTTTTTACTCGAGGTTTTTCCCCCCGGTTTTTTATCATGTGTTTTGGTCACCAACACGTTTTTTTTTGTTTATCTTCCTTTTGTACTGATATCATTCATCTCTAGGTTAGTTCACGTCTAGCGTCGTTCTAAAAAGGCGCTACGCCTGTTATCACTTCGCCCGTATAGGGGCAAACCGTTCAGTTCTCGTACCCCCAGCACTCCCTTTCTGGGAGTTTTTTGCCATGCTGCAATTTTAATTTTTCCAAAAACAATTTTCCCGTTTTTTTTTCTTACTTTACAAGGGCCCAGTCTTTTTTCCCCTTTTCCTACCCCCTCGACGTCTGACACACTGACGTCCGACGCACGCGACCCCCCCAAAAAATTTCCCCAACATCCAAAACCTCGTGACGTGGGGGGGAAACCAGCCCAGGGGAAGTACTGCACAATCATATGTAATTCTCTTTGCATTTTTTTTCCTGGTTCCCTTTGCCTTTTTATCTCTAAAAAAAAACTAATTACAGTCCATTTAAATTCGGTTGGGGCATCTCGGCCTAAAAAAGGTGGTCCGCCCGAACCGGATAAAACTTTGTTCTTTCATTTCGGTTTTTCTTCATTTTCTTTCTTGTTTGTACTTATTCGCAAAAGTTGCTGTGTATTTTGTATATTCGTGCTTTTTTCACGTTCTCTGGCGTCACGATATCTCTCGCGGTATCGTTGGTTCGTTCTCAGACATTGACTCGATTGTTTTGTAAATAATTTTGTTTTCGTTTCTTTTTTGATGTGTTTTTTCTTGGCTCTAAAGCACATTTTAATTAGTGATTTTTCTGGTTTTTTGCTCTCGTCTCGCTGTTTTTATACACGATCGTTTTCGCTCTACACTGTTTGCAATGACGTGTCAAATAGTAACTGCTATTTTTTTCCCCCTTGTGTTCACGTCATGCTTGGGTTTTATTTTTGTCTCGTGCCTCGTGTGTTTATTTAAAAAACCCGTGCTCACTGTTTTAATTTGTTTCTTCCGTGTTTTTTGTGTTTTTTCCCCTTTTGGGTACTTGTACCATCTTTCACCAGGAAGAGTTACAAGCACAAAGAAACTTTTGGTAGCTCTCGTAAATTTTGTTTTTGAAAGCGTTCGAGAACACACGACGCGTTCTCAAAATAAAACCCGAAGAGTCCTTGTGTAGGCCTCGGTCGAAAACTCTCGCGTTGGAGTCTGATTTTAAGACACCCAAATGTCAATTTCCGATAATAAAAACACGCAGTTTAAAAGACACGGGAGCCCCCACCGAAATCGAAAAGGTTCAAGACAGTTTTGAAAATTTCTGTACGCAGCAAAAGCTGGGTTCCTCGCGGCTGTTAAGTTTGACCAGCCCGTCAGTGGACTCAACAGGGGGCTGCCCCCCCCCTCTGCGAAATCTAACATCTCTTCCCAGTCATTGACCTCCTAAGTTCGCGGGTGCATTTGCAAATGGCCAGTTCTACCCCCTTTTCCCAATCTTGATAGACGAAAACACATCGTTAGGTAATGTGCAGAAGTTGATTACCTCAAATCCTCGTTGTCCGAACAAGCTCTAGCTATTATCTCTGATTTTCAAACTGGGGGAAAGTATCTCTGGCATTAAATGCTCTTATCCACTTTATCAGAACAAGAGCTTTGGGCGCGTCTATGTTCAGAAGATACTAGAATTTGTTCTCTCAAGACTTCGCCTATGAAGGACTCAAAAATTCCTCAAAGCCCATCGTAATTGGTTAAAGCTTTGAAAGCACTAGATTTTCCCGGATTTAGGCGATTTTCTGCTGCTTGTTTATGTTACCCAATCTAGATCCCTCTTCTCGGAAAAGCTTTCAAAAAACAAGCATTGTTCTAACCCCAGCTCCTGATATAAATCTTTAATATTTTTGGAAAAAACAGTTCGCACTATGGCTTTGTGCGTCGGAAAAAAAATTCGACTATGCACCGAAGAGTTCTAACCCCCAAAGAAAGTTAATTCTTTTCAGTATCGTCCGCACCTGTTTCGAGTTAGTAGGGGGCCCCAAATTAGTCTGAATCATCTCGCGCTAAGTGGTCTCCTCCCCTTTTGCGGCCCTCTTTTGCAAGTAACAAACACTTTGTATCAGTGCGATTTTTTTGAGGTCAAGCGTCAATGAAACGCTATGACACTCTGCGCGTTTAAAAGTTGTTTTAATTGCATGGGGGCGCACATGCTTTTCCAATGGCGCTAAAAGTTGTGTCTGGTCCCGTAGCAAAAAAAACCCCATTAATGCTTCACACGGACCCCACCCCCCCCCTCTGTTGAGGAAGTGAATCACACCTGGGGGCCCCAAGTCAGCAGCCGCCTCAAGTTCTCATGTCCGCCCGGGCTTCAAAATCCCACGCATCAAACTTCCTATTGGCACGATTCGCGCCCCTCATCAGCGATGCTAATGGGATTTTGAAACCCTTTTCCGTGGGTAATAGACTCTGGGTCACAGATCTCAGCCACATAATCGCTAGTGAAAAGGGTTTGGGTTTTAAAAGCCCAAACCTGCCACTTCACAACCTCAGGGGGTTGGATGACACCACTCGTGTCCTCGGGATGTACGTTGCAGAGTGCACCCCGTCGTTACCAAACGTATATCGATTTTAATGACATTTCCTCCTCTATTGCCGGCAATCGCCTACGTCTTCGGTGCCCATTGACGTCTTAAAAACTTTATCGTGATCTTGATTTTGGGACGATCTTTTAAAATGTGCCTGGCGCTATTGATTCCTCAGGGGCAATCTCTACCAGAATCTAGCAAGAAATTTTGACTCGTCCCCGGGGGAGAGGCCAGCCGCACTCAAACGGGGCTTCGGATGGGTGTTTCTAGGACCATCAACACTATCAAACCCTCCTTGAGCCCTCAGTCTTTTTTCACGGTCGCAACCCTCCTTTGGATAGCACGCTCTGTCTTTTCTGCGAGTCTGAAGAAGTGTCTCGACCCACCCCATCAGGACCAGGATTGCTGCTGAAGAGCATTTCTTCATACTCATTCTCGCGACACCTCTGGTCGCTACTCGGTTTTCTCCCCTTCAACTGATTTTAAAAGCCAGGTTTTAATGCAACGTCGCCTTTTTAGAACTTTCATAGTCCCAGAGCGCGACGAAAACGTGACCCTCCGTACCAATAAAGACTTTTGTCGCCGACGGGAACTCGAAATTCTCGGAGCAACTCTCCCCCCATTTGACGCAGTACGTTTTGAAGAGAAACCAGCTGATTGTGCTTGCGGGGGAGCTCCCCCTTTGAACTCAGGGCACCCTTTTTGGAAATGGGGCCCCCGTTATGCGTTTTTCCCCCCTTCCACGTGGCCCTCGTGGTCACCTCGTTCGACCCCACTCCGACGTGCCCGAGGTCAAACGTCCCCACTGTCTTGATCAGCAGACCCGTCGTTGATCCCTTTCTTGTTAAGCTGCAAAGCTTTTTACGCTCTTGAAAGCGAAGCGCGTGTTGGCCCTGTGGTGCGTTTTTCAAGAATTTTTCTCGCCCGTCGGCACGCCTTTCCCTTTCCCACCCCCGGGGCCCCTCCTTTCCCTCTGAGTTTATGACGCAAGAATTTGTTTTTGCGGCTCACCCGAAGCATTTCTTGCTGACGAGCTTAAAAAATCTTGTCAACCCGCCGCTGTGTCTTTCCCACTCTCACTCTCAAGCCGTTTATCGACCCCCCGCGGGTTTCTCAGGGGGGCGGCAGGTTACACAAAAACCTTGCTCCCGAGAAATTTCACCCCCTCTTGCTCCCCAAAGGCGCATCTTTCCCCCCTCTTGTGTGACGAGTTTCATCGCATTTTTATTGCACTTGGTCCTCGTACCGGTTTTACGCCCTCATCCCGCAACACTAGGATTATGTCTTACGAGGTTATCCGACAAGTATTCGCGTTGTTAACTTGCTACAAGTTTTGCGCCAAACCTGTTCAGCCCATCATGGCTGATCTCCCCCCTTTCGCGCTCAGCCCTCCCGCGCTTTTTCAACTCGGCACTGATTATGCAGGACCTTTTTTTTGTGAAGACATACTCGCCCCAAAAGCCCCATCACCAAAGGATACCTATGTCTTTTTATTGCATGGGTCAAGGTGTCCATTTGGAGTTGGTCTCCGATCTATCCCCCGGAAGCGTTCCTGGCTTGTTTAGATCGCTTTCTTGCCCTCGTGGCCTTTTCCCGGCTCACAATATTCCGACTGTGGTCGTAATTACGTCGGGTGCCCCCTACCTCCGCGAGATTCATGCCTTTCTCGCTCTGCCGAGACATTATTTGATGCGCTCGCCCACCGTGCCGTTAGGGCATTTTAACCCCCCCCTCGCCCCCCAAAATTTCGGTGGGCCCTTTTTTGGGAACCGGGTTTAAAATCCGCAAATATTGCTCCCTTCGCCTGTCGGGGGCATCCCTCACCCCCTTTTTTTTTTTTAAAAAAAAGTTTGCCACCCTTTCGGGTATTGAAGCCGTGCTAAACAGTCGCCCCCTCTGTGCCCTTCATTTGGGCCCCCCCGGGCCCCGGGCTATCTTTGCCCCCCCCACCTGCTAATTGGCACCACTCTTTAGCGCCTCCAGAACACGCTTTTGGGCCCCCGATGCGTCAACCCTCCTCGCTGGGATCGTGTCGTCAATTGCACCCAAAAGTTTGGACTCGTTGGCTACGAGTATTTGCATATCAAATGCAAAGAGGAAATGGATTCGCGCGTGGCCTAATTCAAGCTTGGCGACGGGTTTTTTTTTGGAACCCCCCCTGTATCCCTATCGTGGCCATCGGCCCAGTAGTACAACTGTGCCCCCAGCAAGGACGGCACAGTTAGGTGGTTTCTGCCGTACTACTAAGGGAGTGTTTACCCGTCCGGGAAACAAATTGGTTACCTCCCACCCCCTTTGTTGTTTCGTGTCGGGGCTTTTTTTTATTTGTTAGTTTCTAGGTTTCTCTTTTGTGTCCCACTTAAAATGTATTATTTTAGGTGGGGGTTATGTTCGCGCCGATTATATTTTGGTATTTTTCGCGCTTTGTTTAGTGCTTATTTTTTATTGTATTTGTAATTTTCATCTTTTCATTTTGGTTTTAAAATGAGTGCTTTTGCCCCGGTTTGTCATGTGATTTGGTCAGCCAACACGTTCCCCTTTTTTGTTTATCTTCGTTTTTTACTGCAATCATTTTATCTCTAGGTTAGTTCACGTCTAGTGTGCTCTGAAAGGTCGCTACGCCGTTATCCCTGCCGTTAGGGCATAACCAGTTCAGTTCTCCGTCTCCCCGCACTACTTCTGAGTGCAGTTTTGCCACTGCTGGGAATATTAAAATTCTCTGAACCAAATTTTTCCGTTTTTTTTCTCTACTTTACAATGGCCAGTCTTTTTACCCCTTTCCATCCCCCCGACGTTCTGACCCCCTGACGTCGCGACGCACGCGGACGCAAGGAAAGGCCAACATCCGAACCTCGTGACGTGGGGGCAACCAGTCCATGCAGGAAGATTCTGACAATCATATTGCAAGTTCTCTTTTGCTTTATTTCCTTGTTTTCCTTTCTTTATCTCATTAAAAAAACTAATTTCCGTCCACTTAAACTCGGTTAGGGATCTCGGCCTAAAAAAAGGGGCTTTTATATTTAAAAGGGGTGTTCAAAAAAAACTAAAATTTTTAAAAAAACCTTTTTTATTTTTTTAGTCAAAATTTGAATTGCTGCCTCAAGGCACAATATGTTTTACAATAATTTTGTTAAAAATAGGAAAACGCTAAGCCCGCCGCGTTGATGGATGAGCTTTTTGTAAAATTTTTTTTTGCGGTTTTGCTTTGTTTGCGCTTTCCTTTTCAAGGCTTTTTTTAAGATTGTAGGTGATTGTTGTCAAGTTTCTATTGTTACGTGTTCATTGGTATTATAAACCTCAATAACCTCATATTAAAACCTTTTTTTCTGTGGATTCTGGCTAACTTTTTCAACTTTTTCTTTCAAAAGGTACAACATCACCATAACCTTAATGTCCATGTGAAATCTGAACGTTGTAGCCCCACCCGTTTGGTCAGAATCGGCCCGAATGGGACGAAAATATCGCTCTAAAAATTGAAAAACTTATATTTAAACCTTTATTTCTATGAATTCTGGCAAAGTTTTTTTTTCTTTCAAAAGGTAATACATCACCATAACCTTAATGTCCTTGTGAAATATGAACTATGTAGTCCGACTCGTTTGGTCAGAATCGGACCAAATGTCACGAAAATATCGCACTAAAAATCGAAAAAAATCGTAAAAGTACGATATTCATGAGAAATATTTTTTCGATTGTACCCAAAAACAATACACCTCTAAGTTCAGAGAAAACGAAGGTCCCCTCCAATTTTCATCAAGATCGCATATGCCGTTTGCCCGGAATCGAGCGAACAAACAGACGGAAAAAAAAAACAAAAACAAAAAAAACAAAAAAAACAAAAAAACACCCGAGCTAAATATTTTGGGGGGGTCAGTGAAATTGAAGTCTTCGCTCCACTTGCTACGCTCGCTACGCTCATCCAAATATTAATTATTCTAGAATAAAAACGAGGGTCGACATTTGCGTCACGTCCAGAGTAGCCGCAACTTTACCGACGCATGTAGCGACTTGCGGCGACGCATCTAGCGACTTGCGGCGACGCATCTAGCGACTTGCGGACGCATCTAGCGACTTGCGGACGCATCTAGCGACTTGCGGACGCATCTAGCGACTTGCGGACGCATCTAGCGACTTGCGGACGCATCTAGCGACTTGCGGACGCATCTAGCGACTTGCGGACGCATCTAGCGACTTGCGGACGCATCTAGCGACTTGCGGACGCAGGTCTGCTAACGCAACTATCTTTGTGCATACGGTTTTCTTAGCCCTATGATGCAACATGAGGATTTGCCCACGTCCGCCATTTTTTACGAGACTCAACTCAACTTTGCGCAGGTAAATCTTTAGGCATGAGGGGGTTAGAAAAATATAATCATTAAAAACATCATTACTCATTTCATTATCACAGGCTGCACAATATGACCTAACCTGTTGAAGCGCCCTAGTTTCTCACGTCGTCATAAGAAATCTATATTTGACGTAATCATTGGCTTACAGAAACCTAGAAACCCCAGAGCCCAGAGCATGGCTCTGCTAATCTTAAGAGACGATTCAAGCGAAAAAATCCACCTTTCAAACATCAACTAGTAAGAGGGGAGTATATTTCTCCCCGAAACTAGAGGAGACCTCTGGCAATCGTCGTCGGGGACACTTCCCGCTTCTATGACGACCTCCCGAGTCCCGACGACGATGACGATGACAAAGACGATGACGACTGCGACGTGAGAAACCCCCCTTCTTCCACTTACCCGTGGAAGGTTCTGACCAGCATGGGCCCCTCCTCCCCAACCCCCATTGGCTAGAGTGGTGCATTATGACCTAACGGTTGACGCGTCCTTAATCAAAATAAACAAAAAACATAATCAATTTAATGTTGGTACGCTTGTGCAGATGTATGTGGTTGTTAGACTCTAAATACAATATATAATTTATTTATTATTTATTTATTTATCAAGGAGATTGATTATTGTGTTGTTTTTTTAATGTACATACAGAGCACTTTATGGTGGAGATTGATTTCTTTTCAGTAATAATTCCAATGCCTTCTTTGTTGCACTGGCTAAAATTAGTAAATTATATATTGTCTAACTATATCGTACACTTTAATATGCAAGCATACACAATATAAATGGTCCTAAAAAACATTTTTAAACAATTGTAAATAACAAAACGTGTACCCCAAATGAGCATAAATATAATAAAATATCTCTCTTGGTATCTTTATATAATAAAAGTTATATTATGCCATTTGAGTGCCGGATTGCTGTCCAAAGAGCAGTTTGTACGGCGGTAAAGGGGTATCTGTTTAAGAGACAACTGGCAGTATACAACTGGACGTAGGCAGAATACGTAAGAGAAATGTTAGTGCTGGATCGGTAACAATCTGGTGCCGGTTATTAATACAAGAATACATGCAACTCAAGGGGTAACGCAGATAACGGAACGGTGACGAGACGGCAATCATGAAAACACAGGAACCGGCACACGGCAGTAAACTGGCATTAGTGGTAACAAACTGGCACAGATTAGTCACAAAAGCGCATTTTTGTGTTTGCTAAATAGAGTGGCACATTATGACACGGTTGACGCGCCCGTTAGCCAAATTCACCATACTAAACTAAATTTCCCGTATTAAACATATTATTGTTTTCCCATTCTTTTAAACTTAGAAGACAATATAGAAACACACAGACAACTATTTCAATGACAATATAAAATATCACTCACCACCAAACTAAAACCTAACCAAAGTAAACCAAATGTCTCTCAATTATAATATTTATTAATTTTCCATTTTTAAATCCTAGAAAACAATGTGGGAAAACAACAGAAAGCCAATTTAATGTTTTGACATGAAATATCACTCGCCGCTCAATGTGGCCTAGATCCTGTTGTCGTAGTCGTTGGTTAATGTATTCCTGGATTAGAGGTTCTGCTTCCAATGCAGAAGGTCTTGGGTCTGATTTTCGCGGTATGAAGACATTTTTTACATTACTGGGCGTAAGTCCAACAGTACTTAACTAAGGATTGGGTAAACGGCAGCATGGGTAGCATGGGTAGGTCTATTTCGTATAATTCACAAATGGCTACATTAAAAACTTTGCTTATATTGAAGTTTTACAATCACTCAAGGATTTCAGGATTTCATTTCCCAATAGGCCTACCCGTGGGTCGTTATGACCAGCATATCCCCTCCTCCCTCCTCCCCAGTCCCCATAACCCCTATAGGCTAGAGTGGCGCATTATGATCTCCCTAAATAAACGCGCCTATTATTCAAAAAATAAACAAACTAAATTAAATTTCTCTTATTTATTACATTTATTATTTTCCCATTCTCTTAAACTTAGAAAACAATATGGATAAAAACAGACATTGAATTAAATGTATGAACTGTAAATAACACTCGTCGCTCAATGTGGCCTAGATCCTGTTGTCGTTTGTGTCTCTTTCTTCCCGTGTGAGAGGATCTGCATCCGACGGATTCCCGCAGTATGAAGATTTTGTTAACAATAACTGGGAGTTAGTCCATCAGTGCTCAGCTAAGGATTGTGTAAACGGCAGAATGGGTAGCATTTTTATTTTAGCAATTCACAAAGGACTACATTACCAACTTAACATATATTGTAGCCTAAACATCACCCAAGGATTTAACCCATTCCCCCATTAATTTCCCTATCCATGGTTGGTGCTGAGCAGCTTGGGCCCTCATCCCCATTTCCCCTAGGCTAAAATGGTGCATTTTGACCTAACGGTTAACACGACCCTAACCCAAATAAACTGCACAAAATCATCATAAAGAAAAACATTCAGTGGAGTTTTTAGTTTGGTCCACCGTTTATTGTTTAGACTTATTAATCTATTCCATTCTGCTGGTATAACTATGCTGTTTGAATTTCAGAAATATACCTACTGGCCTCTGGCTGGTTCTGACCAGCACGTACATCTGGGTAAATTTGATTTATTTTTAATCTTCATATTGTACTAAATAGTGCAAGCAATCTTGGCCCAGGGAAGAATTGGCCCAGAGCATGGCTCTGCTAATCGTACAAGGCGATTCAAGAGAAAAAGTCCACCTCGCAAACATCAGCTAGTAAGATGGGAGTATATAATAATCCCCGAAACTAGAGGCGAGCTCTATCAATCGTCGTCGGGAATACCTCCCCCTTCCCTTGACGAACACTGTGACGACGATGACAATGTCGCTACGAACGATTACAAAAGACGAAGACTACCGCGACGTGAGAACCCCTCTTTCCTCCCCTTATCCCCTATAGGCTAGAGTCCCGCATTATGACCTTATAAGTGACGCGCCCTTGAAGTTTAATGAATCCAAAGAAAAAATCAACAATTCATGTTCTCAGTCTAACCATCAGGCGACGAAATAATTATGACCTACACGTATGAAGCTTTCTTGTTACTCACGTCGTAGTCGTCGTTATAGCTAACCGCTCTATGAATGCAGCTATTTAATAATTGTAACCATGAATTATGACCTAAAGTTAACGCGCCCTTATTCAAAACAAACCAAAAATGAATCAGTGTTGACGATGGAAAGTACTTGATTTCTTCTTATCCGCCGCCTATCGTAGCCATGTTAAAATTGCATTCGTTGCCCCCCAGTCACCCAAAGTACGTGAATACTGCGAAGCCAAAGCCTTCCTGAATCTCTCGTGTCTGATAAGGTCAACTTTAATAAGGATTGATGGATTTGCGACAGACATCTTGGGGTGTGATGCGAAATAAACAATTTGCATTGTGATGCCCACACTGACTGACGTATAAAGAAGAGGTGGTATTGTCCAAAATTCGAACAGGCCACACACGTCTTACTCGCGGATATATCTTAACTATAAAAGTTGTTCCCAAATGTGACAGCACGTGTGATGTACCTTTAACCGTACATCATATGCTAGCAGAATATACCAATTATGATGCCTTGCGCATGCAATTTGACTTCTCCCAACCAATTGAAGAACTTCTAGCATATGAAAGCGGCGACAAACATTCTAAATTTCTCAACCAATGGAATCTATTTTTCACTAGAAAGCTTCGCAAACGCTTTTAAGGGCGCACTGTTGGATAAGCGTAACTTTTTTTTAAACGAAAAAAACGTAAAATTGCGGTTTTATGAGATGTTTTTTAAAATTTCAAATAACCACGCGAATATATAAATTCATAAATTAAGATTCTCTGAAAAAAATAACAATCGGATAAAGCATGTAGGTGTTATAAGTCGAAAACATTGAAAAAATTTAAAAAAATCGCAGTGTCAATTTTCATGAGAAATAATGTTTCGATTACGTTCAAATTTTACTCGCATAAATTATTTCATAAATAAAGGTTATTTGAAAAAAATCATTACAATCTGAAATAGTATGTAGGTTTTATAAGTCGAAGAACTATTAAAAATAAAAAAAAGGAAAATTTCGATTTTCATGAGAAATAATTTCTTGGTTGCGCTCAAAAACGTGGCAGTTCTAAGTTCAGATATTCGAAGAACTTCACAAAATTTCATCGCAATTGGAGTATCGGTTTAGCCGAAATCGTGTTAACAAAAACACAAAAACTACAAACAGAAAACACATTTCGGATTTTTTTTCTCTAGTATAGTTAAATGAAATTTTCACTTCGCTCACTGCGCTCGCTACGCCCATCCAAAAATTTTTCGCACATCATACACATTCTTTAATTTCTTTCTTTTCATTCTCATACATACCTTTTGTTTTGCTATTACTATAATCATTTTATTTTGTTATTTTTACACTTAGAAAACAATCTTACTCATCAAACACACCATTATAGGCCTACCTCATCTTATCAACTTTCATTATCTCAGGCGGCGCAATATGACCTTACCGGTTGAAGCAACCTAGTTTTTCACGTCGTCGTCGATTTGAGTGGCTGGTTCTGACTAGCATGGGCCCCTCCTCCCCCCCCCCCTTAGGCTAGAGTGGTGCATTATGACCTAACGGTTGACGCGTCCTTAATCCAAATAAACCGGGGTAGAATTGGCCCAGAGCATGGCTCTGCTAATCGTAAAAGGCGATTCAAGAGAAAAAGTCCACCTCGCAAACTTCAGCTAGTAAGAGCGGAATATCTTGCTCCTCAAACTAGAGGCGAGCTCTGGCAATCGTCGTCGGGGACCTTGCCCCCTTCCCTTGACGACCCCCCGGCGATGATGGCAATGACGATGACGGCCGCGACGTGAGAAACCCCCTTCTTCCCCATGGCTGGTTCTGACCACCATGGTCCCCTTCTCCCCATATCTCTTAGGCTAGAGTAGTGAATTATGACCTAACGGTTGACGCATCCTTCATTAAAAAAATCATAAATAAAAAAATTGACTACCTCCCCGACGACGATGACAATGACACAATGAACGATGACAAAGGCGATGACGACCGCGACGTGAGAAAAATGCCTTCCTCCCCTTACCAGTGGCTGGTTCTGACCAGCATTGACCCTTCTCCCCATATCTCTTAGGCTAGAGTGACGCATTATGACCTAATGGTTTACGCGTCCTCAATCCAAATTAAAAAATTAAAAAATTAAATGTGCCTTAAGAATGGGTTGGCTTCACATTAATACTAGGTAATTGTACCAATGTTACCTGGCCCTTTATTACATAATCTTGAAATTGTGCACAGATATACACTCAATCACGCAAAAATATGCATTCCGAAATCACACCCCTTCTCGGTAAGCAACATATTTTGAACGAACCAATTGAACAAATTAAAAACACAACACATAGTGGTTTACAGAAAATGTTGACGAGTATTCGTCAATAATGACAATATGCTTTATGAACAAGATATTGCAGTGTCACGGGGCATTGATTGTTCAAATATTTGGATGAGCGAAGCGAAGACTTCAATTTCACCGACCCCCAAAAAAATTTAGCTCGGGTGTTTTTTTGTTTGTTTTTGTTTGTTTTTTTGTTTGTTTTTCTGTCTGTTTGTTCGCTCTCTACCGGGCAAACGGCATAATATGCGATCTTGATGAAAATTTGAGGGGACCTTCGAAATCTCTAAACTTAGACTTGCTACGTTTTTGGGTACAATCGAAGAAATATTTCTCATGAATATCGTACTTTTACAATTTTTTTTTATTTTTAGTGCGATATTTTCGTGACATTTGGGCCAATTCTGACCAAACGAGTGGGGCTACAACGTTCATATTTCACATAGACATTAATGTAATGGTGATGTATTGCTTTCTGAAAGAAAAACTTGAAAACGTTAGCCACAATCCATAGTATAAAGGTTTTAATATGAGTTTTTTTTTAGGTTTATAATAACAATTAACAAATAACAATAGAAGTTTGACAACAATCACCTACAATGCATTCACAAATCACTTGCTAAGGAAAAGTGGTCCTACGAAAACTAAAAACTTACAAAAAAAAACTCATCCATCAACGTAACGGGATTTTAGCGTTTTCCTAGTATTTCTTATAAGAGGTTTTTGCCGTGGGACATGGCTAAAAAAATCTCAATTTTTTTCGGATAATGGTGGACCCAACTAATTTTTCAGTGCCTATGTCAGTCTGAACCCGGGCTTTAACAAGCCCAGAGCATGGTTCTGCCCTATCGTATACATTCAGGAAAGAACAAAGTCCATCTTTCAAACGTCAGCTAGTATATAGGGCAGTATAATATTACTCCCCAAAATTAAAAGGGGGTCTCGCGCGGTCGTCGTCGAGAACCACTTTCCCTTCGCTTGACGACCTCCCCGACGACGAAGACAACCGATAATACACAAACGATGAAAAAGACGATGAGGACACGATGTGAGGTCCTCTTTTCCTGCCCCTAAACGTGGCTCGTTTGACCAGCAAATAGCAAATAGTTTTCATCCCCATATACCATAGGCTAGAGTGGCGAAATATGACCTATCAAAACGCGCCCTTAATCCAAATAAACTCAAAAAATCTAAATAAAGATAGGCCAAAACTTTAAAAGAACGAAACAATCCATTTGGCCGTGACGTTCTAGAATCGTGTTGTTTACGTTGTGAACGAAGGCGGTGAGTCCAACAAGCCGATTCCAGTTTTGTTTTTGTTTCTGTTAGGAGTTTCACTTCAGGCTTGGGTGTTCAAAAGAGCTACGGAATTATTCAAAACAGGGGATCTACAGAGCTTGTGTCCTTACATATTATAAGTCTCGTCGCACAGAGAGTCATTGGACGTGGCTCTGTGAACCAGTCTAGGACCCGGGAGAAGATATCCAGCATCGCTCTGCCCAGCAACCGAGGTGTCTACAACCATCTTAGTTGGCGTGTGCGTCTTGATACAAGAAATAACTCATATTGGGAAGTGCAACTCGTGACTTTGTCGTGGTTTCACCTGCTAGAAAGAGCTAAGATACCTACAGGAAGCTAAAGACAACTAAGAGAGGACGTCTCTCCCTCTTTCCTCCCCCTTGCTGTGTCTGTTCAGACGAGCGAGTGATTTATCTCCTCATATCTCCAGCCTAGGCTAGAGCAGTGTGGCTGGTTCTGACCTGCATAGGATTTTCCAACTCAATCCCCCATTACATAGTGGCGCTTACACCCGTTGTTGAGTTACGCAAAGGATGCATGTTGAAAATCAATCTATTGAAAGTTCTCAGTAATACATCGTGAGGTGCAGATAGGACTTGCATTTTGAGAATTTGTGGATCTCTAGTTTGCTTCAAGATGGACTATGGATGTTTCGTATACTCTTCAGCAAGTAACACAACCCTTAAACTTCTAGACACTGTCCACCATTGTGGTCTTCGTCTTGCTCTTGGTGCATTTCGAACAAGCCCGGTAGTCAGCTTGTATGCCGAGTCAGGTGTGTCCTCCTTGGCAGAACGGAGAAACCTCTTGATGGGTACGTATGTAATGAAAATTAAAGCTATGCCTAACCATCCAGCAAATCGGAATGTTTTTACACGACATATGTCAGACACTTTGATAACAAACCCAAGGCATCTCTTCCAACGGGATTAAGATGTAAACTTTTGTTTAATCTTATAGAATTTCATCTGCCAAAAGTTTTTAATTTTGTATTTAGCAATAACCCGTCCTGGTTTACACCAGAGCCGATTATTATATTTGACCTTTGTCGTTTTGAAAAAACTCTACTTGCGATAGTGTATTCAAAATTAACTTTAGAGAGATTTGCCATGAACATCAAAGGTTTACTTTGGTATTCACAGATGGCTCCAAAATTGACAACAAGGTTGGAAGTGCTTTTTATTGCTCCACCTTAACTGAACGTTTCAGGCTAAGCGACGTGTGTTCAGTTTTCACTGCAGAGTTATTCGCCATCCGTGAAGCTCTTAAATACATTCTACGCTGTCGTTGTGGAGAATACCTTTTGTGTCACTTCAAGCTATAGAACTCATGTATTCAAGTCATCATTTGGTACAAGACATCCAATTCTATTTAGAAAAACTAACCTCTAAGGGTTATATAATAGAGTTTTGCTGGATACCTGGACACGTGGGCATAGAGGGAAATGAACACGCTGATCGGGCTGCTAAGGAAGCTTCCCAGCGTCGCGACGTTGATTTCAATCTAGTTCCCGTTCCAGATATCAAGAGTGGATTTAAGCAAAGATTGTTGGATTTGCGACAAGCATCTTGGGATGTGTTGCAAAATAACAATTTGCGTAGTGTGATGCCCACATTGACTAACAAAATTCGTCCACCTACGTCTCGACTCTCACGTAGAGAAGAGGTGGTATTGTCTAGACTTCGTATAGGGCACACACGCCTAACACACGGATATCTCTTAACCAGAGAAAAGGTTATTCCCATATGTGACACATGTGATGTACCTTCAACCGTACATCATATGCTAGCAGAATGTACCAAATATGATGCCTTGCGCATGCAATTTGATCTCTCCCAATCATATGAAGAACTTCTATCATATGATAACGGCGACAAACTTTCCAAATTTCTCATCCAAAGTAATCTATTTAACAAACTTTAATTAACTTCATACACATTTCTTTCTTTTCTTTCTTTTCATTTACATACATAACTTTTATTTTGCTATTACTTTCTTCATCTTCAATTTATTTTGTTATTTATACACTTAGAAAACAATCTAATCATCAAACATACCTGCATTAACTCTTCTAATTTACTTTCATTCACAGGCGGCGCAATATGACCTAACCGGTTGAAGCGCCCTAGTTTCTCACGTCGTCGTCGGCTTCACCCGTCTGGACCGGGGTAGAATGGGCCCAGAGCATGGCTCTGATAATCGTACAAGGCGATTCAAGAGAAAAAGTTCACCTCGCAAACATCAGCTAGTAAGAAGGATAGTATATTACTCCCCGAATCTAGAAACAAGCTCTGGCAGTCGTCGTCAAGGACCTTAACCCCTTCCCTTGACGACCCCTCAACGACGACGACAATGACACTACGAACAATGACAAAGACAATAAAGACCGCGACGTGAAAACCCCCCTTTCTTCCCCTCACTAGTGGCTGGTTGTGACCAGCAAGGGCCCATCTTCCCCATATCTTTTAGGTTAGAGTTGTGCATTGTGACCTAACGGTTGACGCGTCCTTAATTCAAATGAAAATCAACTCAAACACATTGATTTTTAATTCAAATAAATAATATTTCTTCTGCTGTGATACTTTTATCTTTATTTTTATATTATAATCTAGGAAAACTATATTATCATAAAACACACCATAAACTAATTTATTTAACTTACAATTATAACAGACAATAAAATATGACATCACCGGTTGAAGCGCCCTAGGTTATCAGGTTGTCATGCGATACCTTCATATGTCGTCATGCGAGTCACTGTCCCCCGTCTGGGTCCGGGGTAGAATTGGCCCAGAGCATGGCTCTGAAAATCGTAAGAGGCGATTCCAGAGAAAAAGTCCACCTCGCAAACATCAGCTAGTACGAAGGGTAGTATTGTACTCCCAAACATAGAGGCGAGCTCTGGCAATCGTCGTCGGGTATACCTTGCCCCTTCCTTTGACGACACCTCGACGACGATGACAATGACAACGAACGATGACGAAGACAATGACGACAGCGACCTGAGAAAACCCCTTTCCTCCCCTTACCCGTGGTAGGTTCTGACCAGTATTAGCTCCTCTCCCCACCCCCCCTAGGTTATATTGGTGCATTATGACCTGACGGTTGACGCGTCCTTAATTCAAATGAAAATCAAATCAAACACATTTGATTTTTTAATTCAAATAAATAATTTGTCTAATGCTTTTATACTTTTTTATTTATTATTTTATATGTAACCTAGGAAAACTATATTATCATAAAAACAGACCACAAACTAATTAATTTAAGAGGCCTCGGGTGTCGCGGACTTCTGCTTCTTCTGCAATTAAATCGTAAGCGTTAAAGATAATTACATGAAATCTTTTGAATCATATTAAGAAATATTTTGTTTACGGTTTTGTCTTTTCGTTTATTTTTTCCCGTACGTAAAAAAAGAGTTATTTAGTAAAATGTAAATGAGATTGTGGTAACCACAAAAATAAAAAATTGGGATCTATTCATAATATTATATTTAAGAACGTCCAAAAATATCATCGAAATCGGATGCATACTTTGGACGCAAATGCGATAGTAGTTATTGACAATTTTGTTGCGGGTAGTCTGTCTCCAGGGGCATTTGCTTTCATTTCTCAAAGTTGTCTCGTGGCTCGGTGTAGGAGACTCGCTCTGGGTTCGTCGCTAATCGCCGCTCGCGTGATTTGTGTGTGTGTGTGTGTGTGTGTGTGTGTGTGTGTTGGTGCGATGAGTCATTGATACACCATCTAGCATTGCAATACGGACAATCTGTGTGGTGAAGGCCATGCATACCATTCGACTCCAAAACCCAGAGCTTTCATCTCACTATTGATTTGAAAATTTTAGATTTTAATATTACTGTTCCAGGGAACGAATTCCTACTTAGAGAACGCTTAAAGGAGCACGCAACCTCAGGATTTTGCAAATTATAGTTATCTTATGCGAACTTATAAACAATTAAAAATGTATTTTACTCTGTGTTTCTAACGCAATCGAAACCTGCTCGAATTTAAAAGTAAACATAAATATCATAAACGTATTGCATCCCTATAAAGCCCTGCTGTTAACATTTTACCGTTTGTGACTTCCACGTCTTAGGAACCCATTTCAACTTGTTTTTTTGGTTAATTTTTATGAATTTGTATAGGTAACTTTGACAGGAACTATAAAAAATGAGAATTTGTTTAGAGAGCTGAATTTTCTTATTTTTTAATATGAGAGGTAGGTAGTGTGACTAAGTTCCCTTTACGAAGCTCTTTATTTTGTGGAACTTGCCCGTTACTGGCCATCAAAGCGTACTTTGTGCCGTTGTGCGGATACCTTGTGATTTCTATAAATAGTTTGTTGCGGAAATGATCTAATAATTGGTCTGGGTAACACTGCATGAACGGAGGAAACTTCAAAACTATGTACCCTATATTAAAACATTAGCTGGAGAACCGCGGCACAGAAAGGGAGACACAATAGCGGTCAGAACCAATTTTCAAATTTGTAAAATACGGATGCTGGGAACCACTCATTGTGGTTCGACAATAGAAGCTGGAATGAAATGGGAAAACGTATATATTCAACCCTCTACCAAACATTGCTGTGTTCAAGTAAATAATTAATTGTGATAAGTTATGAAACACATGTATTTTATTTTAATAAGAAATGTATGTTTGTAACCAGGTATACAATTGGAAATAGAATATAATAAAACATAATGGATTATACTGTACTTCAATTTTACCTATCCGAGCAAAAGAGATCTAAACTTGAATAAACAAGACAACAATACAATCGGTTGACTGTAGTTCTTTGTTGTGTCTGCATTTATCTATTAGATTTATTTAGTTGTCCTCCTTTGTAAATCAGTTTGCTAAGTGAAAGGATAGATATTAAATAAATATAATAAATAAAATAACCTATGAATATATTTTCTCGTTGTATTATTTTTGTGTTTGTTTGCGCATACCTTACAAATAACTACCGGTACTTTCATTTGTGTTTTTCAGGGAACCCTAGAAATATCTCAAACGCAGACCTCATACGTTTTTGAGTACCTTAAAAAATTATTTCTTGTTATAGTGTAATGGTGTTGTTATAGGGGCACGCATAATATTAAAATCTTTAATACTTTATTTAAATTATCCATTTGTATGTTTAAAAAAAAACGAAACTAGACGCATCAAATTACTCTCATACGTGTACAAGACTGTAAATCTCGTTTGCAAAACCTCTACAGTACATGTGAATTTCCGCTGCAAATCCTGTATTGTCCATGTGAATTTCCGCTGAAAATCAGGTATTCACCACAAAAAAACAAACTAATATTGAAACATGGTTGGTGTTCAAGAGATACCAAAAAAATGTTGTCTATATAGTTTCATCATTTAATTTGCAACTTGTCTACCTGTCAGGGGCAGTTGAGTAACTATCCATTGTTTTTGTTTTTTGTTTTTTTTTGGGGGGGGGGGGGGGGGAAAATGTTTGTAACCTCAAAATGATGAATGGTCAGCATGGCTAGTGAAAAGGGGTATATAGGTATGGTCAGTGTGCCATCCAAAAATAATTTGTGGGCATTATGCTCTTTGCTGGGTTAAGTACATGATTGTGTATAATGGGGGGGGGGGACCTGAGCTTATGGACATAGACCCGGAAAATGGTTCGATTCTTAGTGTGTACTGTGTATAGAGGGTATTTTAACAATTTTTGGTGACAAACCCTTATAATAGAAGTACGAAACAATTGCAACAATATGAAAATTTCTCAATATCTACATAATATGTCAATAAATACTTCATAAAATAAAAAAAGTGTGCCCCCCCTCGACCCAGCCCCCGCAGTTACGTCGCTGGCCAGGGGCTTTTTTTCCTGCGCATGTGACCTTTGCTAGATCGCGTGCTACGAGACTTGGGACTGGGAGCATATGTCTCCAGCCGTCGCCGACCATCTCTCACTGTCGTGCTGCTTTAAAAAATCAGTCACTTACTCATCTGTCAGCTGGTTGTCAGCTAGTCAGCTAGTCATGCTGTTGCTAAAAGTTGCTAATGAAAATTCCCAAACATTCTTTCTTCAAGTGGTTAGCGAAAACACAGCACGAGTCTGGTTCATTTTATAGTTTTTAGTTTATGGCCTAAGGTAAATTTTATAAAAGACCCTCGTCAACTATCAGGGGCGTAGGAACGGGGGGGGGGAAACTCACCCCCACTTGTTGGCTTGACCCCCCCACTGGGGGGGTCAAGCCAGGTATGGGTGTCATTTGCTAACTTTTAGCTTGTAGGGTGATTTTTAGGATTTTTACTGCAGTGCTTGCAAACAAAAAGGAAGGTTTTTGTTATTTTTTTAAAGAAAGATTCAGTAAGAGACGTGATTTGCGAGACTAGACTAGAAATCTGATTTTAGACTAATATTCATTATATTTTGTGTGCAGTGTTTTCACTCCCAAGCAGACTGTCGACCGATTTCAGTCAGGTAATCAATCTTCAATGCAATATTAGCTTCAAAATGTAACCCTTATTCACAATTAAAATTCGCCTGGAAACGTGCTTCAGGCCACCTATCAATTGGCATCTTTAAAAAATATCTCGCCTACGGCGAAAAGGCCTCCGCCGGCTGGGGCTTCGCCCCAGCCCCGGTTTGCCCACCCAACCTCGTAGTCAACATAAGTGTGACCCCCCCACTAAAAAATAGTTCCTACGCCACCGTCAATGATAAGACACATTTAATATACTACAGTTATATTTTGATGGCATTTTCATTTAATATATACATAAACTCTTTTTGTTGAAATTGAAATGATTTTTTTAGTGTAATTAATGACAAACACATAAAAATATTAGTTCTCTTCCAACTATTGCTGTGTCCTTCATTGCTTGCTTCACCCTTGAGGGCGTAGATTTAAAGTGAACGAAGTAATGAGTAGAATGCATTTTAGAAGATAATTTTGATGACAACTTATTGTGTGTTTTCAAAGTTTAAATTTAAAAATATGAACAAAATAAACGTGTGCGAATTGGAAGATATAAAACTCGCTTGAGAGCGCATACATAAACTTTATTAGAGGATTGCCGGTGGCTGGGATCGGGCCGAAGGCCTCTCGAATAATTATTTGAGTGTAAAAGGTAAAGACAACGAATATACTATTTCTATCAGTAATAATTGCAGACTACATGCTATTAATAATGGAGACTATAACATTAATATTTCACATTGTCCTGCAATTGTAAACTTATAATACTATTATCTCACCAATGTTATATGTAAAACTGATTACCATCACTCAACATTGACTCATGGCCTGCCTTTTACATAAATCTCACCATCTGAAAGCTACTGCCACTCCACAATGAGCTTGGATGTAATTGTAATTAGTATAGCAGATAACTTTGTGATTGTCAAATAAACTATTTCATACACAAAATCGTATTTTTTTAGTGTGGGATTGATTACAAATTCAATTTTAAACTGACAATGATATTCAGGCACTGGTATATTATAGCTCACCGCCTACCCTATGTCCGAGTCCGCCCCGACTGTCAAAATAAAAAAGACAGGGCGTCGTCATGGGTCAAGACAATGTGAATTCCTTGCAGTTTCGTAATGAAATGTTTAAATGACCCTGACCTACCGCTATGTAGTAATAGCTCGGAGATCGCGGCTCACACAGCTCTTGCTCTCTCGCTCGGGCTGGCTGGCGAGTCAGTCATAGCCATCGAGACCACGTGACTGATACGAGTCGGAGCGCGATCTCTGGAGAGAAGCATGCGTTACGCGGGACTCCCCAACGGTGTTAAGTTACAATATAGCAGACAAAGAAATATGACACCACCGGTTGAAGCGCCCTAGGTTCTCAGGTCGTCATGCGATACTTCATATGTCGTCATGCGTGTCCAGTGTCCCCGTCTGGGCCCGGGTAGAATTTGGGCCCAGAGCATGGCTCTGATAATCGAAAAAAGGCGATTCAAGAGAAAAAGTCCACCTCGCAAACATCAGTTGTATGCAAGGTAGTATTTTACTCCCCAAAAATTAGAGGCGAGCTCTGGCAATTTTCGTCGGGGACCTGCTTCTTTCCCTTGACAAACCCTCGACGACGATGACAATGACACAACGAACGATGACGAAGACAATGGCGACCGCGACTGAGAAACCCCCTTCCTCCCCTTACCCTTGGCAGGTTGACCAGTATGGGCTCCTCTCCCCCCCCCCCTAGGTTATATTGGTGCATTGTAAACCTAACGGTTCACGCGTTCTTAATCCAAATAAAACCCAAAATAGTGAGTCCACTACCATCCCCGGACGATGAGTTTAATGCACGTTTTGTAACATGTGTTAGCAATGACTGGTGAGGAATGTTGACATTGCAAAATTTTGTTATGTTTTTGACGACATTGGGATTTTTTCATTAATTTTTGTAGTTAGCGTACATGCACGTGTAGGTGTAAGTGTAGCCCTATACAGCGTTAACCCTGAATTTAGTTAAGGTATACTGCATGAGAATATTTTTTTACTGTAAAGAAACCCCATATACTAGCGTTAACCCTCATGGCACATCTGGGGACCATATTCCTTTTTGGATGAGCGAAGCGAAGACTTCAGTTTCACTCACCCCTCAAAATATTTGGCTTGTTTTTTTCTTTTTTCTGTTTTGTTCGCTTCTACCAGGCAAACGGCATATTCGACCTTTGATGAAAATTTAAGGGGACTTTTAAAATCTCTGAACTAAGATTTCCACGTTTTTGGGTTCGATCGTAGAAAATATTTCTCATGAATATCGTACTTTTACGATTTTCCGATTTAAAAAAGTTCTTGCAAACACTTTAACTATCCACATGACCGTGACTTTCTAGAATTGTTTTGTTTACGTTGTGAACGAAGGCGGTGAGTCCAACAACCCGATGCCAGTGTTGCTTTTGTTTCTGTTAGGAGCATCATTTCAGGCTTGGGTGTTCATATGAGCTGGGGCATTTGAACGGAAGGATATTAAAATATATAACTTTGTATTCAAATCATGGAATACTACAGAGCTCGTGGGCCCGGGGTAGAGTTGGCCCAGAGCATGGTTCTGCTAATCGTAAAAGGCGATTTAAGAGAAAAAGCCACCTTGCAAATATCAGCTAGTATGATGGGTAGAAATTTTAAACTCCCCGAAAATAGAGGCGAGCTCTGGCAATCGTCGTCGGGGACCTTGCCCCCTTCCCTTGGACGACCCTCGAGGACGATGACGACAATGACACCACGAACATGGCGAAGACAATGACGACCGCGACGTGAGGAACCCCCTTTCCCCCCCTTTACCCGTGGCTGGTTCTGACCAGTATGGCCCCCTCCTAGGTTGGGCCCCCACCTAGGCTAGAGTGGTGCTGTATGACCTAATGGTTGACAAAATAAAAAATAAATTTAATTAACTTACAATAACACACTCGGTGCAGTATAACCTACCCGGTTGGAGCACCCTAGTTTCTCTCGTCGTCGTTCATTTCCAATATCATTATCTCTTGCCACGCCCAAAACTCTGCGTTGGTCGGCATTGAAGACAGGCCTCTCCTTTTTCTTCTGTCCTGCCACCATTCCTCTTCTTCCACCACATTCAGTCTCCACCTCGCTGTTCTAGATCTTTTCTCACACTATTCTGCCTTGTTGTCGTGGTCTGCCCCTTGGTCTTCTACCTGGAATTCCAATTCCGTCATCCATCTTGGTAATCTCGATCTTTCCATCCTTTTGATATGACCAAAACCACTTAAACTTCTTTCTCCAATTCGCTCCATTAAATTTCTTTCGCCTATTTATCTCGGATATCCTCATTTCCTTTTTCAGTCCCATCTAGTCTTTTCAACAATGCTTCTCAAAAAACTTCATATCTACAGTCTGCACAAGACTCTCCTACACTGCTGTCATATTCCAAGTCTCTGCTGCATATGTCAGTATTGGAACAAAGTAGGTCTGGTATATGCTAACTTTGAACTTGATCCTGCAAAATAAGTGATTTAAGGGAATAATATTAATTTTTTTCTTTTATATAATATTATTTATGATATATATTTCCCCGTCTGGGCCCAGGGTAGAATTGCCCAGAGCATGGCTTGCTAATCGTAAAAGGCGATTCAAGAGGAAAAAGTCCAACCTCGCAAAACATTTAGTAGTAAGCGGGGAGTATATTACTCCCGAAAACTAGAGGCGAGCTCGGCAAAACGTCGTCGGGGACCTTGCCCCCTTCCCTTGACGACCCCCCGGCGACGATGACAATGACACAACGAACGATGACAAAAACGTTGACGCCCGCGACGTGAGAAACCTCCCTTCCTCCCCTTCCCCGTGGCTGGTTCTGAACAGCATCGGGCCCTCCTCCCCATATCCCTTTTGGCTAGAGTGGTGTATTATGACCTTACAGTTGACGCGTCCTTTATCGAAATAAACCAAAAAGTATAAAAATTTCAATTAATATTAAGAAAGTAACGAACTCACAACAAATACACTACTTATTTTACCTTACAATATCACTGCTGTCAGTATGACCTCATGGTTGAAGCGACTGTAATCTGGTTATCAATAAAGTAGTGCTTTTTAATTTACATTGTACATACTTCTTTAATTATTTATTTATTTCAATTTCAAATAAATAATTTAATTTTACTATTACTATCATAACCATCACATTCTGTTCTTTTTCTTCAAACAAGAAAGCAATAATACATTTATCAAAACACACCAAAACTTATCCATTACCTTATAAATCACATGCGGCGCAATTGAAACCCAAACCCGGTAGAAGGCCCTAGTTTTTCAGATCGTTGTCTGAGACCACTAGCCTCTAGCATTATCTTCAGCCTTCCTCAAACACCTCCTCCGCTACCGTGGGTCGGTTTAGTAGATCCCTCCATTTCTCACGGTTTTCCCACAGACTTTCAGCTTCCACTTTGTTCCATGTTGCTCAACAAGGCGTCGTATTTTGTACATTCTGCTAACGTACATCTTGTGTTAGCAGAACGTACCAAACACAATTACTTGCGCACGCAGTTTCATCTCTCCCAATCATATGAAGAACGTATATCATTATGATAATAGCGACAAAGTTTCTAAATTTCTAATTCAAAGTAAACTATTAAACAAAATTTAATTCACATCAAACACGTGATCGTTATATATTAAACATTTCCATTCACATAAATAATGTTTCTTTTGCTATTACTATCATTACCAGTTCCTCTTTTTCGTTGGTCTTGTGGTTACTGTCTCAGCTCCAATGCAGAAGTTCCACGGTTCGATTCCCGCTATAGCAGATTTTTTTTACTTCTGATATGAATATTAATCCAACAGTTCTTGACTTAGGAATTTGTATACCGTGACTTGGAACCGTCCTAGCAACGTGGAACGTAATAAATTCTAAGTTGATCTGAATCTGCATTGTTGAGTCTGACGTTGATCCGTGGGTGTTCGCTCTGTCCATACCACTGATTGCTATATTTACTATTAAAAATATCGATCTTTGGATGGTTATCGCTTAATAATAATAAATAAATAAATTGTATTAAGAGTCTACCCACTCAGTTATATAACTGATTTTCAGTGGGGGACAGTAAATTAAAGCGACCAAGCCAACCCTGTTGGCCCCGACGCAATCGTCAAATGAGCGATAACCAACCAAAGATATCTATTTTAGGAAATAAAGCAATCAGTGGTATGGACAATGCGAACACCCGCGGATCAACGCCAGAATAACAAGGCCGCTCACTCGTCGATTGCGTCGGTGCCTATAGGGTTGGCATGGTCGCTTTGGTTTAATGTCAACCACTAAAAAAAATTATATGACTGAGTGGTTTGACTCTAAATGCGAATTGATTTATTTATTTATATACACACCATAAATTCATTTCACCTACTTTCAATGTCACAAGGCACCGCAATATGACCTTGCCAGTTGAAGCGCCCTAGTTTTTAACGTCACCATCTCGCAAACAGCAGCTTGCAGGCTATAGGCCTACTCATCGAAACTGGAGGCGAGCTCTGGCAGTCGTCGTCAGGGACCTATTACCCTTCCTAAGACACCCTTCCCGACGACGACTCCTTGACAACACGAACGATGATAAAAAGATGGCCCCTGTCTGGGCCCGGGGTAGAGTTGGCCCAGAGCATGGCTCTGCTAATCGTAAAAGGCGATTCAAGAGAAAAAGTCCACCTCGCAAACATCAGCTCGTAAGAGCGGAGTATATTACTCTCCAATACTAGAGGAGAGCTCTGACAATCGTCGTCGGGGATACTTCCCCTTTCCCTTGACGACCTCCCCGACGACGATGACAATGACTCAACAAACGATGACAAAGACGATGACGACCGCGATGTGAGAAACCCCGCTTCTTCCCCTTATCCGTGGCTGGTTCTGACCAGCATGGACCCCTCCTCGCCACTCCCCTGGCTAGAGTGGTGCATTATGGCCTAACAGTTGACGCGTCCTTAATCCAAATAAACCAAAAACCAATCAAATTTAATCCAATTTCCAATTAGTTGAATAACTTCTGACATAACGGCAACAAACTTTCTAAATTTCTCATTCAAAGTAATGTTTTTAGCAAAATTTAATTAACATCATACACATTTTTTAATTTATTTATTTTCATTCCAATAAATTTTCTCTGGTTTGCTATTACTATCACCATCATCATCATCATTTTCTTCTCTCTTATTAACACTTAGAAAACAATCTTGTCATCAAACACACCATTAACTTATCTCATCAACATTCAATATCACAGGCGGCGCAATATGACCTAACCGGTTGAAGCGCCCTAGTTTCTCGCATCGTCGTCGCGGTTATTTGTAGCTTGACCATGCAGAGGCAAAAGTCGTCTCAACTTCTCTGACAGATTCGGATGGTGTTCACGAACAATTGCTTAAGAATATCTCGTCTTAAACCTCAACATCCTCAATATCGTTATCTGCTGATACCAACGCACTTGTTACAGCAGGTTGCACACATCTTTGAATGTTTGAGACTATACGGCCTCTCTCTGAGTGGACTTAGGTCTTTTGGCAATGGTCATTTGAAGATGGATTCTTATCTTGAAGTCGATGCCGTTGGTCAGTGAAAGGAGAGCTGTGTATTTTCATGAGCTGGTTCGAGGCTACTACTGAGGCAAACTGGGTTTAAATGTGGAAACCATGTATAAACTAATTAAATACTAATAATACAGAACGGGTTTGATTTAAATCAGAAACTAGAGAAAATTTCATTTGATTTCATAAAAAGAATCATGTGATTCACTTAAGTTTAACAATTTTCATATAAAATCTATGTCAATCTATTTTATTAAATTCTAGAAAATGCCAAGATCATATTTCATCATTTTCGCATGTAGCGTCACCCGGACATTTGTTTAGACCTAGTTCATTTAATGACGCTGTGTGATGGTCTTTTGAATTGGTTATCATAACGCTACGATCGTATTTGGATTGTTGAAAGCGGCGTCTGTCGGCAGTGTGTCGTGAGAGCTTTGAGACGTGAAGTTGGAAATCGGTCGTGTGCGTGGGCGATTTGAGACGTTGCGTAAAACTTCGGGAAAGTGAACTAGGAAAGAACACTTTGAATATAGGAAACGCGTGTTAAAAATCCGCGAAAGTGATAATCGAAAGCGAACGGCGATCTGCCAAGAAGAAATACCAGAAATCAACGAAAACGGTAACCAATCGAGGAACATTTTATAAGGCTAGCCCAGCCCAGGGATACGTGAGTAAACGAACTTTTGCAGGCTTTAGGAGCATATTAATAAACCTACGGACTTGATAAAAGACAGCATCGATAACCAGAAAGGGTTAAAACCATTCGATATCTGGACCGAGAGTTAGTTGGGATTTTAAAGGAACCGAGAAAGATTATATTCGCGTAGCCTGGAGTTTAGGACGCGATAACGCAAGCAAGGTTTGGTGGTCGTATTATAACGAAATACAGATTGAAATATTATAAAAAGGAAATCGGTGAGGATAATATTGTCTATGAATCCAAATATAGGAACATATAAGGAACAGTTTAATTACCATTCGATATCATGGCCGAGGCTTAGTTTTGATGTAAATTGGTTTTGAAATCCGTAAATGCAGATTAGTTGAAGAATAAAATGGCGATTTTAATTGCAAAGAGCTTAGAGATAACATCAACAATAGAAACTCGGAATATTCGTGAGTGCCTGAGCCAGCAACGTCGAACGAAGTGCTTTGGTAATAAAGACGGGTAAGAACAGAACTGAGCCGATAAAAGTAGGCGTGTTTACATTATTGAACGTCTGACAGTTTACCGTGTGAGATACAGGAAAAACTTGGTTGTTGAACTTGGAATGCTGATATCGGGCAAGTGTGAAACATTAAAAACGTACGGTCGGAGTTGAGTTATTCGCACGATAAAATATCGTATTTTATCACCGCTCAAACATTATCAAGGGAAAGTTGAACTCAAGAGTAATCACAGCCGGGATACGAACTCAAGACAGGATCTTCAATACAAGACTACGATCGTCTACAAATACGCAGCAAGTTACGGAATTACACGTCGGACTTCTTCGACGTCATAAGGTTTCGATGGGAGTCATGATCATTTGTGATGAGTATTTAAATTAAGTTTTATTAACAATTATATTTCCATAAATTTTCGGGAAACTTTACTGTTGTCCATCAGACCAAGAGATTCTTAACTGGATATCCATTTCGCTTTTAGACATCAGTACTGATAGGTAGGGTTTGAAATGTATTCCTTGTCAATGAAGGAAATTCATTTGTGTCATGCAATATAGCCCGTTCTGGTTTAACTTATGAACCGTTGATTGTCTGTTGTAATGTCATCCTAGATCTAGTATAAAGTATAAGTTGTATTTCAGAGATGTTTGTCTTCGCTGTTGTACGATTTCTCAATTTTGTGGGTCTTGGTGAGTTATAGGAGTATGTTATGAACTGGTTAGGTAACTTTAGACTTGAGTACCAGGTTCACGCCTAGGTAGAGTAATCATTCAAGTTTGAGTGATTTTAGTCTTGATCAGTTGTTTTAAAATTAAATTTTAAATTTTTTTTTTCCAAGTGAGATCAGAAATCGTGTTTCACTTTAATTAGGCGACCCATCGCCGAGTATGTTTTTTGTTTATTAAATGTTATTTTTCGAAGTTTAACTATTTAGTGAAGTATCCAACGAGAGCTTATCGATTACCTGAGGGGTCGTAGGTTCGTTGTGTTAAATGTTCTCTGGATAGCCATTTTGAATAAATAAAACAAATACCTTGTGAATGTGGAGCTCTTTACATAGGAAAAACGAATACACCCTTTAATGTCCAAGTTAATGAGCCAAAAAATAACTTTAACAATCGGAAAGTTGATACCTAAAAATGGCTGAATAAGTGACAATCATCATTATGTTTCTTGGATCGACGTCTCAATCATTCAACATGAGGCCGATTGGTTCAAACAGAATCTGAAAAAAATTGCATTCATGGCAATTGGGAGATTGTCAGTACACCCAGCACAGCATTTTCAGCTTTTGGGCAAAATTTCGTACCATCAAAATATGTTAGAGGCCCACGCTCATTAGCTTACAACCTATTTTTTTTCAAACTGGAGCCCAAAATTACCATTTTTTATTCAACTAATGTCCAATTTTGTCATATCTAGGGAAAAATCGTTTTTAAAATGTTTCTCCCCTTGTTAAACTTACAAAAAAAATTGCAATTCTTTGATTTTTTTTACATCCACATAGCTATGGTTGTTGATTTTTTAGATGTTTGTACATTTGTAAATAATAGGCATCGATATAAAGGGAGACTTTTCGAAATATTGCTACTAATAAAAATTATTTATCAACCCTAGAGCAGTTTTAAGTCGATTAATTGTGAACTATATTTTTCCCTCAAACTAGAGGCGACCCCTGGCAGCCGTCTTCGGGGACACCTCCCCCTTCCCTGACGACTTCCACGACGACGACGACAATGACAAAGCTTACAGAAATCCTATTGGTTTGGGCCCCTTTTAAAACAAACCAAAAACTTAACGTATACGTATTGTTCTTCTACCCCGTCTGGGGCCCTGCATAGAATTTAGCGCCGGGATTCATTTTGGGTTTGCAAACATTAAATACAAAAAAAATTCATTTTATTTTATTTTATAAACAAATAAAAACAATATTATCATCAAACACAACATAAACTCATAAAATTAACTTTCAATATTAAGCGGTGCAAAATGATCTTACCGGTTAAAGCGCCCTTCTTTCTCAAGTCTTCGTCACTCGAGTTTCTTCTGTGTTTTGTAAGCCAGCCATGGTTCTGAGATCTAAAATTTTTTCATGAAACTTGGATATGCGACCCAATGTTGAAAATACCGATTGGGACATTCTGTAAGCAGGTTGTATTTTGGTAACATGGGGGGAATTTGCTGTATGGGCGATGACATAATGATAATGATAACGAGCCCAGTTAATGATTTATTATTGTTATAAAGCTGATTTTTTCAATAACACGAGGGTACGGTTGAATACTCAGGTTTAAAAGAAGGGGGGGACGTGAGTTGGACTAAGGGCCTTTAGACGTACTGACTGGAGCCCGGGAGGGGGAAAGTAAAGAAGGGTCTAGGGGGAGCCTATTTATGTCCAAGTGACTTTGTAGACGGGAGTTGGACTGAAGACGAGGAAGAGTGAAGACCCGAGAAGAGAAAAAACCCAGAACGAGGCAAATCTGAGAGCTACCAACAGTACTAATACCAAGAGAGGTTTATTCGGTAAGCCCATGTGTGGACATTTTTAAACCCGTAGATAGGAGAGTGTTAATTCTAGGAATCACTTGGATTCGAACCCACGTACTCACACACGCAATGCACAGGTTATCAGAAGACTAGTGTAGGAGCAATCAGGTTTAAATACAGCAATCTCTTATTTCGAATTATGTTCTGTTCTTATGTAAACCATGAGTGCATCCATTCCTAAATTATCCCAGAACACAGTACGGTCTTGGTCACTATCTCTGAGTCAGGGGGAACTGTAATTGTGATGGCTACGCCCGTAGTTATTATTGTTGTTGAGGACCTGACTCGCAGATTGTCTACAATATACCGTACATAAAATTAAATGTAAACCTTGGGGAAAACTGGTTTAGAAATTGCCAAAATCATAGCTCCGATAATCGTAATTAAAAGGCTAGGAAAGATCCATTTGGGCAAACATCACCTAGCAAGTATGCGGTTCCCCTCGAGAAACTAGAGGCGAGCTCTGGCGTTCGTTCTTGGGGACTCTCCCCCTTCCCTAGACCACTTCCCTGCTGCGACAAGCAAGGCAACAAAAAAGATGACAAGGACGATTAATTAAATAATATTTCGTTTGCTTTTTCTATCACCAATATAATTATTTTTCTTTTCTTTTAAAACTAACCTCGTCTGGGCCCGGGATAAAAATTGTCCCAGTGCATGGCTCTGCTTATCGTTAAATTAGATTCAAGAGGAAAGTCCACCTCGCAAACATCAGCTAGTTAGACAGTGATCGCAGCGAACGTAGTATTCATACAAAGCAGGTCGAGCGGAACGGAACCCACTGAGAGATGTCTCTCTGTCCCCAATTTGATCTCTCCCCAAACATATGAAGAACTTCTATCTTTAGGATAATGGAGTCAAACTATCTGAATTTCTCATTAAAAGTAAATTTTTTTAAACTCAATTTAATTCACATCATATCATACACATTTCTTTTTTTTTTTTCCCATTCAAAAAAATAATTTTTGTTTTGCCCCAAAATCATACTTTTTTTTTTTAGAGTCCTTATACACTAAGAAAACATATAATCACCAAACACACCATTTCATTCAATTTCAATTTCACCGGCGACGCCCAAAGTAACCTAACCGGTTTAAGCGTCCTACATTTTCTCACGCCGTACACCCTGTGTCCAACCTTTACTAAGTCATCCCCTGCAGCATAGGTCTGTCATCTTCACACAACTTAGTCCCTTAGTCGTCGGGATCCCTCTTTCTCATCTAAACGACTTATCCGACGGCAACGACTGATAAAACGAATGTTAAACCCCCAAAAAGTAAAAATCCTTTTCCTCTCCCTATCCGTGGCTGGGATGACCACATGTGGTTTTCCTGCCTGTACGACTTGGCTAGATTGAAGCAAAAAGACCTATCGAATAAAATCAATAAATAAAACTATTTGCCTTTCCTTGTAACAGCCCCGCCTGCATCAGCAACAACGCGGTGACGTTTTTGCAATTAAAAATCTTGTTGATAATGGTTTTGTTTAGTGGTCAATAGTAAGTAGCTCATGACAAGAACAATTGGAACACTACTAATTTCGAACGGCCGTCCAGACGACTAAATTGACAATATACACGATACCAAAAATGATAATGACCACGACATGAAACCATCTTGTTTCCGCCACCCCACCCGTGGCTTGTTCTGTCCAGCTTGAGATTTTCCAACCTATCTCACCTATAGGCTAGAGTGGGAGCATTATGACCTAGCGTTGATGCACACTCAATAAAATAAATTAAACTTAAAAAAACGGATCTTGCATCCCACATCCCCAGGGGTTAGGCTGTAGCAGCTTAAATTGACTCACATTAGATGTAATTTTCTTACCTAAATTTATTTAACTTCACAAATATTTTAATTTATAAACAAATATTATCAATATTACAATCCAATCAAAAATTTTTTTATTAATTCAATACTTTTCAAAAAATTTGAAAACAAGCAAACTAAAAATTTAACCGTCAATATCACAGACGAAACCATTTGTCCCCCGGCTAAAGCGCCCTTGTTTCTCACGTCCTTTGGATCTTTCTTCAGAAAGTTAACTAGGGGAACATTTAGCTGCTATAAATTTAAAATAAAGATTATCATAAACAAACGATTTAAGTTAATTTATCACTTTACGTTTTTTAGACACATAAGATTATCGACCCCGTCTGGGCCAGATTGGCCCCGAGCATGGCTCTGCTAATCGTACAAGGCGCTTTAAGAGAAAAAGTCCACCCCGCAACCATCAGCTAGTAAGGGGTGAAAATTACGCCGCCAAACTAAAGGCAAGCACTGGCATTCGTCGTCGGGACCTTTCCCTTTTCCCCTTCACGACCACCCCGTCGACGACGACCATGACAACACGAACGATGACTAAGATGATGGCAAGGAAAAGTTTTTTTCTATGCGTAGGTTACAAATTTGTCTGGGCCCTTTTAAAAACTGTTTTTTAAAACACGTTCCTGCACCAAAAATTGTAACAAACAACAAACAACAGACAAACAACCAAACAAACAAAAAAAACAGCATTGTGGTGTCTGCATCAATGTTATTAGATTTATTTATTTTTCCTCCTTTTTAAATCAGTTTTATAAATGAATAGGATGGACGTAAAATAAAATAAATAAATAATAAATAAATAAATAAATAAAAAAATAATAAAAAATAAATAAATAAATAAATAAATAAATAATAAATAAATAAATAAATAAATAAATAATAAATTTAAAAAAATAAAAATAAATAATAAATAAATAAATAAATAATTTAACTAATTAATAATAATTTTAATAATATAAATTAATTAATTAATTAATAAATAAATAAGTTATCTGGCACTCGTCATCGGAGACTCCCCCACTCCCTTTTCTACCCCCAACCCATGGCTGGGCTGACCTGCTAGGGACTTTCGGTTGATTCGCCTAGGCGGGGCAATATGATTTAAGTGGTGAAAGCGCAATAGTTTTCTCACGTCGTCGTCGTATTTTGACCCCAAGGGTTTACGTGCAATCAAATTTAATGTTTGCTATCACCTTAAATTCTTTATTTTTGTTTCTTTTTTCAACTTTGAAAATATTATGAATGAAACACGGCAAACTTATATTAACTGACAATATCTCAGGCGGCGCAATGTATGACCTTAAGAGAAAAAGAGAAAAAGTCCCCTCGCAAACATCAGCTAGAAAGAGCGGAGTATCTTACTCCCCGAAACTAGGGGCGAGCTCTGGCAATCGTCGTCGGGGATCTTGCCCCCTTCTCTAGACGACCCCCCGGCGACGATGACAAAGACACAACGAACGATGACAAAGACAATGACGACCGCGACGTGAGAAACCCCCATTCCTCCCCTTACCCGTGGCTGGTTCTGACCAGCATGGGCCCCTCCTCCCCACCCCCCTTAGGCTAGAGTGGTGCATTATGACCTAACGGTTTTCGCGCCCTTAATCCAAATAAACCAAAATCCTTGAAAATATATAATTATGACCTATGGATTGGCCCAGAGCATGGCTCTACTAATCGTAAAGGCGATTCAAGAGAAAAAGTCCACTTCGCAAACGTCAGCTTGTCAGCTAGAAGGGTATATTACCCCCCGAATCTAGAGGCGAGATCTGGCAATTGTCGTCGGGAACTTTCCCCCTTCCCTTGACGACCCCTCGACGACGATGACGCAATGAAACCACGAATGATGACAGGGACAATGACGACAACGACGTGAGAGCCCCCCTTTCCTCCGCTAACCCATGGCATGGCCCAGCATGGGCACCTCCTCCCCATATCCCCAAGGCGAGAGTGGCGCACAAAAATCAATAACTTATCATTTAATGTAGTCATATTGAAGATGTTTATCGTTTTAAAACACTTCGCGTCGGAGAGAAACTTCATATTTTAAAAACATTTCTCTCCCTTAAAAACAAAGACAAAAATACAAACACTCACCGACGTGTTGGTTGAGTTTAGGCGCGCAATCTGATTGGGGGAGGTTCCTTTTTGAAACCCGTCCTGATAAGGTTTATGCAATTTCCCCTGGGTCGTTATTGCAAAAAAAGGATTGAGTCCTTAAAACAGCCCTCAACCCCCCTTCCCAATTGCCCTTCTCCAAAAAACCAAAAGTGACAGTTAAGGGGGGCATCTTTGCACCTTGGTCATTTTCCCCCCCCCAAGGTTTGTAAAACAAGGTTGAAAAACAAAAAAACCAAAAAACCCAAATAATTAAATTATTTACAGTCTCTCATGACAGCCGTAAAAATATGCCTTTTAGTTGAAACGCCCTATTTCTCACATCTTTTAGGCGGTTTTTGGCAATCGCTCGGGACCAAACCCCCCTTTGACGACCCCCGGGAGAGATACCAAAAAAAAAAAAAAGACAAAGACAATCACCCCGGGGAAACCCCCTTTTCCTCCCCTTATCCAGGGCTGGTTCTGACCAGCAGGGGCCCCCTTTCCCCCCCACCCCTATTGAGGGGTGCATTTGACTAACGGTTACGCTTTCCTTAATCCAAAAAAACCAAAACGACGATTAATACACTCAAAATACATTTTTTTTTTAATAAAACCCCAACGACACAAAATAAAAATTTTTCCTTTTGAATCCCATCCCTTCCCTAGGCTAGAGTGGGCATTATGACCTAAGGGTTGACGCGTCCTAAATCCAAAAAAACCCAAAAAAAATCACTTTTTCCCCTCTTTAAAAAAAAAAAAAAAAAAAATTATAATTTGAATCCAAATACCACCCAAAAATGAATGTGGGGCCTACTTTCCCATTTGAAGTTCTGTTTTGTAATTTCCCCTGTGCACACCCAGGGGCTATGAGGGTGGGGGGAGGGACGGGAAGATTTTTTAAAGGGGGCCGGGTCAATGTTGGGCACCCCCTGGTTTGTTGGGGTTCAAAGATGTAGATTGTCCGAGCAATGTATGGAACAGGGTTTTAAAAAGCGGTTTTTTATTGAAGAAATATAGTTAAACATAGAGGAAAAGATAGAACAAGAAAGAGTAGCCAAGCAATGTATGCAACAAGGGGTTAAAACGTTTGTATTGAAGAAAAAATTTAAACAAAAGGGGAAAAAGGTAGAAAAGAGAACAACTCAGGTTTTTTTAAACTCGCCCCCTGCAAGCCCGGGTGAATTGGCTCAGAGCAGGGCTCTGCTATCGTTCTAGGCGAGTAAAGAAAAAAGTCCTCGCAAAAATCAGCCTGTAATAAGGGTAGTATAACACTCCCCGAAACAATAGGCAAGCTCCGGCAATCGACGACGAGTACACTTCCCCCGACCAGACAAAGCGGCCACGACGGGGGGGCACGCCCAAAACCACCCCCCTCCCTCCTACCCTTGCCCACTGCCTTTTGCGGGCCCCGGCCTGTTTCTCAAAACCCAAAAGCCCCCGGCCCCTACTCCCCTCCCCCTCCCCTTGCTTGTGGTGGTTCTAACCAGCACTGGCCATCCACCCACGTTTCCCCCGTCATCCCTTATTCCTCCCTTTTAAAAAATTTAAAATAAAAAATAGTTATTAATTAATCTAAAACTACATTATTGCAGTGGCTCAATTGACCTAATATTGACGCCCCCTTTAAAACTTTATAAATTTTAAATTTCCCTTGACGACCTGCCCACGCGATGATAATAAATCAAAAGATGACAAAGACGTGACAACCGCGACGTGCGAACCCCCCTTTCCTCCCCCTACCCTGGCTGGTTCTTACCACATTAGCCCCCCTCCTATCCCTAGGCTAGAGTGGGCATTATTTTTCAAAACGGTTGCGCGCTCTTCACATAAATACAACTTCCTAAGAACAAAAAAAACATGAAATCTAAAATTAAAACAACTTTTTCATTATCACAAATGACGGCGCGCAATATGACCTAACTAGTTGAACGCCCTTTTTTTTCCCACTCGTCGTGTTTGATGATAAATGTCTTAATCACGTTTGTGTCGTTTAATTTTTACAAAATTTGTTATAAAATTGTTATATCTGATACGTTTAATTTCGGGAATTAATTTGCCCAGGGTTTATTTTGATCCCCCCCGTCTGGGCCCAGATAGAATTGGCCCAGAGCATGGCTCTGCAATCGTAAAAGGGGATTCAATAGAAAAAGTCCACCTGTAAACTCAGCTAGTATCAAGGGTAGTATTTTTCGCCCCGAAAATAGAGGCGAGCTCTGGCTCGATAACGATGACTACCACGACTTTAAACCCCCCCCCCCCCCTTTCCTCCCTTACCCGGGGCTGGTTCTACCAAATGCTCCCCTTCTCCCCCCCCCCCTCCTTAGGTAAGAGTGGTGCTCTGATCTAACGATAGACCATCCTTAACCAAAATCAACCAAACCCTTTTTGACGTTCGAGGCAGATGAGCAAAAAGTCCTCTACAAACATCCTAGAAAAATGGGGTTTTGGTACTCCCGAGACTAGGCGAGCTCTGGCCTAGGACATGAACACTATTTTATTCATCCACCCGTTCTGGTTCTGACCAGCCCACCCCGCAGCTAGAGTGGCCATAATGACCTAACGTTGACGCGCCCTTTACCCAAATAAAAAAAATACCCCAAATCGAACTATGGCGCATCGAAAACCTTAATTTTACGAATTTATTATATTTTTCCCAAAATGACAATAACATTAAATACATTTTATACTTCCAAGAAACTCACCGCGTCCTCATTAAGTATCGAAAAAACCATTTAAATGAAACATCAAAAACCTTGTGACAAATTTAAAACTTATAGTTTGAAAATTAAAACATCTTTTCGTTTAAATGGATTGTAAACATACATTTTTGTCACAGGTTTATTAAATTGAGATAATCCAAACACACAAAAAATTCTTTAATTAAGTTTTATATGCGGCGCAATATGCCAAAAAGGGTTTGGGAGCACCCTATTTTTTTTCACGTTGTCTTGGGTAAAATATGTATCGTTGTTAAAGAATAATTGTTTTGGGTATCATTTCCCAGTTATAACCATACCGCACGTTGCTCAAAAGAAGATACTTTTGGGAGACACACTTTTTGGAGAAACTCGTATTGTGACGACCGCGACGTGAAAACCCCCCTTTCTCCCTACCCGTGGCGGGTTCTGCCCAAACATGGACGCCTCCTCCCTTCCCTGGGTAATTTGTGCTATGACCTACGGTTTACGCGCCCTTATCCAAAATTTCTTTTTTGAATTGATTTATTGTCGATAGCTCAAATTTAAACGATTGTTTATTGACGTGATCTATCACACGATTATTTATCGATATTGATACGTTTTAGCGACGCCCTTTGCTTTATCCAGGTCACATTAATTTTAAACAGTTGTTGTCCCCACAATACACGTAAAAGTTAGTTAAAACTTAATTAAATATCATTTCAATCACAACGGGAAGTTAATCAGTGGGGTTTGGGTTTCGAATGTTCTAAAGGAGCCTGTGTTACAACACAACATTTTCCTTACCCGGCGCAATTTTGAAGGACATGCCCCTTCCCCCCCTCCCTTTTATATATATTCCCGCGTTTCCCACTGTGTGCGTGGCATAGATTCGAACCCCTTTTTTTGTTCCCGACCATAGTTACGCCACTCTAGTGAGAGTATTGCATCCGCCACTGATGTGCTTCTACAGGGCGTGTCATCATATGTCACTGATGCACCGGGAAGGGGGCTTCGTAGCATCATCACGGGCCTTCCACGGTCGAGGGGTCCGGGCGTGCCTAGGCACGCGACGATGTCTAGTTTAACGTGTGTTTTTGTTCATAGGGGTGTTTCATGTGCTTCTACCCGGGGGTAGTACATCATATGACTCCTGTGCACCGGCAAGGGGGCTTCGTAGCCTCAGTCCGGACCTTCCCGGGCTTGGGAGGTCGCTGGCGTGCAGCTAGGGCTAGCGCGACGAGTCCCAGTGTTATACCGGTTTTTTATGTTATGTGTGTTGCAGTGTGCATTCTACCCGGGGGTATTTCTATATGACTCACTGATGCACCGGGAAGGGGGCTTTGTAACCCAGTCACGGCCTTCCCGGTCGAGGGGGTCGCGGCGTGACAGGTCTAGCGCGACGATGCCCATTTTTTATACCGTGTGTTTGTTCAAGTGTTGTGCGTGTGCTTCTACCGGGGGGTAGTACATCATTGACTCACTGATGCACCGGCAAGGGGCTTCGTACCTCAGTCACGGCCTACCCCGGGTTTAGGAGGTCGCGGGGGTGCAGCAGGGCAGCGGAGGATGTCTATGTTTCTACCCTTTTATTTTCATATTGTGTGCAGTGGCATTCTACCGGCGTAGTACACTATGACTCACTGTGCACCCGGGAAAGGGGGCCTCGTGCCCCGTCACGGACCTTCCACGGTCGAGGGGGGTCGCGGGCGTGCACTAGGGCTAGCGCGACGATGTCTAGTGTTTTACCCTGGTTTGTTCATAGTGTGTGTGCATGTGCTTCTACCGGGCGTATAAATCATATGCTCCTATGCACCGGCAAGGAGGCTTTGTAGCCCCCAGTCACGGACCTACCCGGTTGGGGGTCGCGGGGGTGCAGCTAGGGCTAGCCGAGGATGTCTAGGCGTGTTCTCCGTGTGTTTGTTTTATAGTGTGTGGCGTGTGCATTCTACCGGGCGTAGTACATCATTACTCCTGATCACCGGGAAAGGGGCTTCGTCCCAGTCACGGACCCACCACGGTCGAGGAGGGCGCGGGCGGCCTAGGTCTAGCGCGACGATGCCTAGTGTTTTTACCGTTGTTATTTCATAGTTTTGGCAGTGTGCTTCTACGGGCGTAAAAGCACTATGACTCACTGTGCACCGGCAAGGGGATTTGTAGCCCCGTCACGGACCTTCCACGGTCGAGGGGGGTCGCGGGCGGAAGCTAGGGCTAGCGCGAGGGTGTCTATGTTTTTAAACCCGGTTTTATGTTCAATGTGTGTGCGTGTGCATTCTACCGGCGTAGTGCATCATATGACTCCTATGCACCGGGGAAGGAGGCTTTTGGGAGCCCCCATCACGGACCTTTCCCCGGTCGAGGGGGTCGCGGGCGTGCAGCTAGGGGTAGCGCGAGGATTCTGTGTTATCTGTGTTATGTTCTATGGTGTGCAGTTGCATTTTCCGGGCGTTGCATCTATACCCTGATGCCCGGGAAGGGGGTTTGTAGCCCCATCACGGACCTTCCACGGGCGAGGAGGGCGCGGGCGTGCCTAGGGCTAGCGCGGGATGTCTGTGTTCTACCCTGTGTTTTTCAAGTGTGTGTGCAGTGTGCATTCTACCGGGGCGTAGTGCATCATATGACTCCTGAGCACCGGCAAGGGCTTCGTACCTCAGTCACGGACCTTTCCACGGTCGAGGGAGGTCGCGGGGTGCAGCTAGGGCAGCGCGGGATTCTATGTTATACCCTTGTTTTTGTTCAAGTGTGTGGCATGTCATTCTACCGGCGTAGTGCATCATATGATCACGATGCCCGGCAAAGGGGGCCCTTTGTAGCCTCATCACGGACCTACCCGGTCGAGGAGGGCGCGGGGGTGCAGCTAGGGGTAGCGCGAGGATGTTGTGTTATACCGTGTGTTATTTCATAGTGTGTAAGCTAGGGGTTTGTGTGTGATTTTTTTTCTTTAAAATCTCTATTAAACCCCTAGGCTACGAGACGATGAGTGGGGATGGTGATAGATGACGATTTCTAAAAAAACATATGCGTATGCGGGGTTTGAACCCAGCCCGTAGGTCATGCGCTTGAGACCACGCCCTAAACCATGTGCACCGCGGACGGATTGAAGACTGATGGTGACTGTGATTCTATGGAAAAGGATAAAACAAAGATCGATTGACTTTAAAAGGGAATTTTTATAAAAAGTTTGAATTTTGGGGGGGCCGGGGGGGGGGGGACGATTAAAAAGCTTTTCACAATACTGAAACCGTGTGGTGGCTATTGTGGGCGGGGAGGGGGGGGGGTCATAGCCACGTGGTGGTTGACAGAGGTGGCACAAATTGCCCGTAAATCTTAAGTGACAAAAAAAATTACGTAAGATGCCCCCTCTAGGGGAGTGGTGTAAATAGGAATAATTTCAAGGGGGGGTCCCAAGTGGCTGGTATGGGGTCTGGGGACAGCCCCAGTCGACTTAAAAATTTAAAACCTATTTATGCATAAAATATCCCTTCGATACAGAAGCTATTACAAAATTAACATTTTGTAAAAAAATCTTATCCCACTTGAGACCAAGACGTGAGAATCCACCCCCCCTTTCCTCCCCCCCCACCTGTGGCTGGTTTTGACCCCCTGGGACCTTCCTTTCCCAACCTCTTGGCTAGAGTTTCCATTAAAGCCTTTTAAGGGATCCTCTCTTTTAAACCTAATTAAACAAATCCCATTCTCGACCCCACCATACAAAGGTTCGGTAACGTCTACGAAAAAAATTAAAAATTAAAAAATTAAAAAAAATTTTTTACTCACAAAATTTAAAAAGCAGCACATAGAGCTCCCGGTTGGAGCGCCCTAGTTTCTCCGCGTATTGAAAATGAGCTTCCTGTTTGCGTCGCAATAAACAACTCGTGGGCTTTATACCAATTAATTGTTATTGTCATCCTGTGGGAGGGTGGAACGCAACATGGGCTGTGCACATTGCATAGTTTCATTTTCGAACAAGATTTTACTTTTTAAGCGAGCGAAGCGAGCGTTTTCATTTGACTCTGCCGGAAAAATTAGTCACTGTTTTTTTTTTTTATATATTTTATATATGTCTCGCCATAACGTTCGAACGGAGGCTCGGATCGAGTTGAAACTTTGAGCATCCGCAAGCTTCGTTCTCGATTGAATGCCATTAGTTTTGTGGCAAAATCGTTTAAAAAGTAAAAAAGTTACATTAAAGTTAATCGAAAGTTTTTTTAAAAACTAAACGGCGACAAAATCTGTGATAGCCAAATCATTTAGAATGTCCGTCCGGTCACGAATATGTTAATTATATTTTGATCCGATAAGAAGTGTAGATGGAAATTACATTATAACAAAAGTAACGTTGCCATGGCTACGAAAAGACGCGCGAAGTTTCTAATGCACTGCCACCTAGAAGTAATCAAAATACTTTCGAGGAAGCAGTGTATTATTTGTCACTAAAGAGTTTAAATAGTTTTCCCAAGGAGTCAAGGTCCTCTAGATGGCGGTGGATTTCATCCACAAAAAATGACATAATAATATAAGTTATATGTACGTCATTGTCCACAAAGTAAAGGTTTACTTACACACGGGTTTACCCAAATACCTTGGCAATAATAAATAATATTGGAAACATGGCCCCTGTGACAGCGAACGTCGCAAATTTTAAAATTTAAAAAATGTGCAATGTGGGTCTAGCTATAGCACGTGCTCGCTTATCAACGCGTCCAACTGAGCGTTTCCTAGTATTAGAATATTATAATAGCTTTAAGCCAGAATAGAATGCAAACAATTTATAATAGAAACTTTTAATTTACATTCTCTCAAAACAGGTTGCTATTAGATTTTGACATTTCGATTAAATGCAAAACAATCAGAAAATTACTAAATCCCCGTCTGGGCCCGTTTTTTTTTTGGTTTATTTGTGATTAAGGACGCGTCAACCGTTAGGTCATAATGCACCACTCTAGCCTAAGGAGGGTAGAGAGGAGGAGCCCATGCTGTTCAGAACCAGCCACGGGTGAAGGGGAGGAAGGGAGGTTTCTCACGTCGCGCGGGGTAGAATTGGCCCAGAGCCTGGCTCTGCTAATCGTAAAAGGCGATTCAAAAGAAAATTTCCACCTCGCAAACATCAGCTATAACGAGGGGAGTTTTTCTTACTCCCCGAAACTAGGGGCGAGCTCTGAAATCGTCGTGGGGGCCCTTCCCCCCTTCCCCTTGACCCCCCCCGGCGACGTTTGACAATGCCCACAACGAACGGTGACAAAGACAAAGGGGGCCGACCCGACGTGAAAAACCCCCCTTCCCCCCCTTTACCCTTTGGCTGGTTCTGCCCAAAGCTTGGCCCCTCCCCCCCCCTTCCCCCCCCTTGGGGCTAGAGTTGTGCATTATAAACCCAAAGGGTTAAAGGGCGTCCTAAATCCAAAAACCCAAAATCCCCGTTTTCCCCCGGGGGTAAAATTTGGGGGCCCAGATCATGGCTCTGCTAATCGAAAAGGCGTTTCCCAACCCACCAAAGCAAACAAAACCTAGAAAGAGCGGAGTATCGTACTCCCGAAATAGAGGCGACCCTCTGGCAATCGCCCGCCCGGGGCCCCCCCCGGGCCCCCCGCGATGAAAATTTGGACAAAAAACGAACGAGGACCAGACGATACAAACCGGGGACTTTAAACCCCCCCCCTTTCCCTCCCCTTACCCGGGGCTGGTTCTGATCAGCATGGGCCCCTCCTCCCCCCCCTTAGGCTAGAGGGTCATTATGACCAAAGGGTTTTGAGGGCGCCCTTAAATCCAAATAACCAAATCCCCGCCCCGGGGCCCGGGGGTAAATTGGCCCAGAGCAGGGCTCTGCTAGCCCGTAAAGGCGATTCAAAAAAAAAAGTCCACCTCCCCAAACATCGCTATTACGAGCGGGGTATTTTTAATCCCCAATCTAGACGAGCTCTGGCAATCGTCGTCGGGGCCTTTTGCCCCCCTTCCTTACGACCCTCTTTCGACGATAACAATAAACCACAACAAACCCGATGACGAAGACAATGACGACCGCGACTTGAAAAACCCCCCTTCCTCCCCTTACTCGTGGTTTGGTTCTAAACCAGCAAGGGGCCCGTCCTCCCCCCCCCCCCCCCTTGGGCTAGGTGGAGCATCAGGGCCAAAAGGGGTTTGACCCCCCCCTTTTTTTTTAAAAAAACAAACTAAAACCCCTTTTGGGTTTTGGTGGTTTGGTTCTGCCCAGCATGGACCTTCCCCCAAAATATCCCTGGGTTTAAGGGTGAAAAACATTTTTAAAATGCATTTTAAAACTTAAGGGGGGACGTTACTGATGATACTAATTCTATATTTTGTTGTACCACTTTTTTATTTTAAAAATTTTTAAAATTAAATATGATATAAAACAAATCTAAACAAAAAATTCAATAAATTACCTAAAAATATGACTGGGGCTAATTTTACCTCAGGGTTTAAAAAGCGCCTTGTTTCCTCTTTTGGTATATCATCAAGTGTCCATCAATTTGTTCCTCGTCGGACCCGGGGAAATTTTTGGCCCAAGCGGCTCTCAAATCGTACAAGGTGTTTTTAAGGGAAAAAAAGGGCCCCTCCGAAAACTCAGCTAGTAAGGGGGGGGAGTACATTCTCCCCGAAACTAGAGGCGAGCTCTGGCAATCGTCGTCGGGGACCTTCCCCCCTTCCCTTGACGCCCCCCCGCAAACGATGCCCAAGGGACAAAACGAACAATGCCCAAAAAACGATGCCGCCGCGACGGGGAGAAACCCCCCTTCCTCCCCTTCCCCCGTGGCTGGAATTAGCCCCAGCATGGGCCCCTCCTCTCCCCCCCCCCCCCTTAGGCTAGAGGGGTTCCCTTAAATAAACCAAACGTTTGACCCCGTCCTTAACCCCTTTTTTTTTAAATGATTTAACTTTCTTATTTTTTTTAATTTTACCAAAATATCAACCCCAAAAGCATAAAAAATACACTCGTCCTAAGGAAAAAATTTATTGTCTATGGTTTAAAAGAGGTTTTAAATTTTCAGGTATCCCCCTTGCACAATCGAGGAGATTTTTTTTTTGGTTTTTTGGGTTTTTCATTTGTGTTTTATTAATCATGAAGTGTTGACATTTTATAATCAAATTCACCTATGACCCCACATAATTGTCCTACAAGTAGTAAATCACAACTGATGCAGAAAGCGATCACCTAAATTGTAAGCCTAAGACTGGGGGGTCAAGCTCGATTTTCCCAAATTTTTTTACAATTTTTTTTAAAAAAAGCCCCCCCGAAAAAAACCCCTTGATCGTCAAATCCCCTAATTTCACATACAGACCGTACCGCTTTTTTACCTTTATTTTTTTTAACAAAAAAACTAAAATTTTTGGGGGGGGCGTTTCCCCCAAAAGGGTGGCGCGTGTCCCCTATTTAAAAACCGATTTTGAAATTTTTCCCAAAAAAATTTTCCTCTTACACAAAAACGGGAAAATTTCTATAAATTAAAGTTTTTGGGGTCATATTAACGGTCATTTTAAAAAGAAAAGTGAACGTAAAATGGAAAAACTGCCTTGTACCCTATTTCCACATTCTTTTCCTAATATTTTGGTGAAACCACAACCCGATAAACAAAACATTGAGCTTCCAATGATCCTGAATTTAACCCCTCGTTCAGCGTCAAAGTCTGATTTTCTCGAGGGTTTGGGCCCAAAAGTCAGACTTAAATAAAAAAATAACTGTTAAAAAAACAACCAAAATATTATAGTAATTTTTTTATTTGGAATGGAGCTCGTAAGTTTTGACGTTTGTCGTATTGAAATCTAATTTTAAAAATCATATTTAATTAAAATGCATTGCCTAGGCCCCGATCATGGGTCTGCTATCGTAAAAGGCGTTCAAAAGAAAAAATTCCCCCCCTCGCAAAAATCAGCAAATAAGAGTGAAGGGGGGCTTACTCCCCAAACTAAAGGGGAGGCTCTGGGGAATCATCGTCGGGGGCCTTTCCCCCTTTTCCCCTTTACACCCCCCGGGGACGATGACCCAAAGAAAACAACGAACGATTTACAAAGACGGGTGACGACCGCGACGTAAGAAACCCCCCCTTTCCCCCCCTACCCGTGGGTGGTTCTGACCACATGGGGTCCCCTCCCCCCAAACCCCCTTGGCAGAGTAGTGCATTAAAGACCCCAACGGTTTTTTCCCCCCTTAATTTAAAAAAACCAACAAAAAAATTGAGATTAAATGAGTTTTATTTAAAAGATTCGTCTTCCCGAGACACCACAAACACGACCCCTTTGAAACTCACGGCCTCAAAGGTTCACAACAGAACTATTCCTCACATCTCGATCACAATAGGTCAACTTGCGTAGGGTTTTGGGAAAAATTTCCCTCCAAAAAGGCGGGGGAAGGCAACATTGTTTTAAAAAATTATGCACTGTCCCTTTTTTTTCTTTTGTTCCCTTTGGGCGAAAAGACGTGCCCTGGGCTTGGGGAATTGTACTTTTTGGAAAAGAAAATGACAAAATACTGGGCTATTTGGTTGGGTATTTTTAATATAAAAGTGTATATTGGAAACTTTTCGACAAAAATAAAGCAAACTGAGGTTCTATTATTCCTTTGGGTTTGAAAATTAACTCGGTTTGAAAATTTGGCTTGATGGGGATTTACATTTTTTTTTTGTCGCTATTCTGTTATCCACGCCTGGGCCCAACATAAAACTAGCCCCAAACATGGCTCTATGATAATCAAAGACGAACAAGAGGAAAAATTTTATCTCGGAAACATCAGCTATTATGTAGGGGGTATTTTACTTCCCCAGGGGAGCTCTGGCCCCCGACCCCGAGGAACTTCTCCCTTAAAATTTCCCCCCACCCTGGGTGGTTCTGGCCAGCAAAGGATTGTCCCCCCATATCCCTAGGCACATTTGAAAAACCGTTTTACCCGCCTTTTTTTCAAAATAATTTTAAAACCCTTCCAAAGCCACCTGTTTTGCCCCCTCCCCGTTTTCCCGAATTTTTTAAAAATGGATTTTATGTACACGTTTTTCCCAGACCCTTTTAGTTCCAGGGTAGAAATTTGGGTCAAAAGGGACGACTCTGCGATCGAAAAAGGGCGAGGAATGAAAAAAAAATTTTATTGGGGCCCGGGGGAGAATTTGGCCCCGGAACATGCTTTTGCTAATCGTAAAAAGGGGTTTAAAAGAAAAAGTCCACCCTTTCAACATCAGCTAGTATGAAAGGGGGTAATCCCCAAAAATAAGGCGAGCCCTGGCAATCGTCGGGGGGGGGGAACTTGCCCCCCTTTCCCCTTGGGCGCCCCTTTTAAAGCGATGACTACAATGACATCCCCCCGACGATGACGAAGAAAAATGACGACCGCGAAATTTTAAACCCCCTTTTTCCCCCCCTAACCCTTTGGGGATTCTACAAACAAGGGCCTTCTCCCCACCCCCCCCCCCCCCTTGGGTTTTTTGGTGATTATGACCTAACGGGTTACCCCCGTCCCTTAAACCAAAAAAAAACGACCCAAAAAAACTCGAAAACCCGTATCTTTTGGAAAAATAAAATCCCCCCCACTAAAAAGGCGAGCTCTGGCAGCCCGACGTTATGGACCGGGGTAGAATTGGCCCAGAGCAGGGGTCTGCTAACCGTAAAAGGCGCTTCTAGAGAAAAAGTCCACCTCGCAATCATCAGCTAGTGTGAAGGGTAGTATTTTACTCCCTGGAAATAGAGGCGAGCTCTGGCAATCGTCGTCGGAGACCTTGCCCCCTTCCCTTGACGACCCCTCGGCGACGATGACAATGACCCAACGAACGATGACGAAGACAATGACGACCACGACGTGAGAACCCCCTTTCCTCCCCAAACCCGTGGTGGTTCTGACCCGCAGGGGCCCCCTCCCCCCCCCCCCCCTAGGTTAGAGTGGTGCATTATGACCTAACGTTTGACGCGTCCTTCATCCAAATAACGCCCAAAAAATCTCGAAAACAGTATCTTGTCTGGAATAAAAACTCCCCGACACTAGAGGCGAGCTCTGGCAGTCGACGTTATGGACACCTTCACCTTCATTTGACGACCATTCGCGACAACGACGACAATTACAAAAAAAACCGTTTGACAAAGCGATGACTCCCACGACGAGAAAACCCCCCCTTACTTCCCCCTAACCGTGGCTGGGTCTGCCCCACCCATCGGACTCTCCTTCCATTATGACTATGAGTCTATGACCTAACGGTTGACCGCTAAATTGTTAAACTAGGAAAACGCTTTAAGTCCCGCCGCGTTGTTGGATGAGCGTAATTGGTGCATTGAGCTGCCATGTTTATGCGAATTTTTTGTTGTTCTGTGGCAAAATCATTACTAAGTTGAATTTTTTTTTAAATTAAATTAAATTAAATTAAAATTAACCTAATTTTTTTATTTTTTTTAAATTAATCGTAATTGTTAAAAAATCGTAAATTGCGATTCTTTTAAGAATTAATTTTTCGATTGCGCTAAAATTTTACACTAATATATGCATTCATAAAATAAAGGTTTCTGCAAAAAAATTATTACAATCGGATAAAGCATGTAGGTGTTATAAGTCAAAGAATTGTTTAAAAAATGAAAAACCTGTAAAATTTCGTTTTTTATGATAAATATTTTTTCAATTGCGCTCAAATTTCACAAATATCTTAGTTCATAAAATAAAGGTTCTGTGCAAAAATCATTAAAATCGGATAAAGCATGTAGGTGATAGAAAGTCGAAGAAATTTTTTAAAAATCAAAAAAAAAATCGTAAAATTGTGATTTTCCATGGGAAAAAATTTCCGTTTGGGCGCTCAAAACGGGGGCAGTTCTAAGTTCAGAGATTTGGAAGGCCTCCATAAAAATTTCATCGCAATCGGTGTATTCTATTTAGCCGGAATCGTGGGGAAACAAACAGAAAAAATACAAAAAGAAAAAAAAAGAAAAAGAAAAAGAAAAAGAAAAAAACATTCCGGATTTTTTTCCCCATTTGAAAAGTGAAATGGAATCTTCGCTTCGCTCGCAAACGCTCGCTACGCTCATCCAAAATTATTCAATAACCTTATATAAGATTATAACCTACTCACAACAAATGAATATATTACCTTTCAATATCACTGCGGCTCAGTATGACCTCACGGTTAAAGCGCCTGATTCTGTCGATGTTCTACTGGTCTCTCTTTGGTACTACTTCTCTTTGTACACTCCCCGGGCTCAGCCCCCAGGCCTTTTAAATGTGAGATCGACTCTTTTTTCGTTTTTCAGCTCGTTTTGGGGGGCGAGTACGCGCGTTTTGACTGTTTGGGAGTCTTGAGTGCGAAAACGAAATATTTTTACGTTTAAAATAATTTGTTTTTTTCTCACGAACTATAAAATCATTTATTTTACCCTGATTTTCATCCACATTGATCAATTTCTGTATTACAAATTACTGGTATAATTCACCTATTATATCGAGCCGTTTGAAAAAGATGTAAAATTTAAAAGTAGAATATCAAGGAATAACGTTTCTACAAAAGAAAAAACCTATTTGAATTGCCAAATCAAAATGTGTCGAGCTAGTCCCTGTTTAGCATATACGATTAGGGCGTTGATCCGAAGCGTATTTCTCTACGAGGACATGGGTTCATATCCCGCACAAGTGACTTTTTTTGTAATCAAGAAACCAGTGCAAAGGGGGATTTTAAGAGTAAAAAATTTAATCTCTCAATCTAAAACTAGGGGCGATTTCTGGCAATTCTTGTTCGTTTTTCAATGTTTAGTTCATTTATTCTGTCATTTCTGCTGGTATTAATTAAAATATAGCCTTTTGTTTAAATATCAGATAACCCCCTTCTACCCCTTACCCGTGGGGTGGTTTTTGACCAGTAAATGGCACCTTCTCCCAATATCCCCTAGGCTAGAGTGGTTGGTGCATTGTGACCTCACGGTTGACGCGTCCCTTTAAACCAAATAAACAAACAAACCAAAAAATGAATGATTAACCTTCAACTGCCCTGGGCATCCCTTCACAATTGACCTTACTTCAATAATTCCAAGTTTACTGCTGAAGAGGGGCATATATTGCACAATGGTGAGGGTTTCCCCTTCACGAAAAGTATTAAAACAATTAAACGTTACTAGAGGCGAGCTCTGGCAATCGTCGTCGGCACACCTCCCCTTTCTCTTGATGACCTCCCCGGCGACGTTGACAATGACACAACGAAAAGATGACGGAGGCGATGACGACCGCGACGTGAGAAACCCCCTTCCTCCCCTTACCCGTGGCTGGACCTGCTGAGCACTTTACCATATCCCCTAGGCTAGAGTGTCTCAATATTACCGCACCGGTTGAAGCGCCCGTGTTGTTCACGTCGTTCGTACGTGCGAAAAACGAGTTCTTGACTCAAAGTTTTCCCATGTTTTCGTCATAATTAGTGAATGCTGGGGTATAATGTCATTGTGAAACAGCCATCGACACTAAATTGGAAATATCTAATAAATATTTACTAAGTAAATGCCCTTGGGATGATAAATCTTCTTTCCCTTTCCGGGCCCCGGGTAGAATTTGACCTTTTTACGACGACGCCATTGAAACACGAACGATGACAAAAACGATTAACGACCACAACGTGAGATCAACCAATTACTTCCCCTACCTGTGGTTGGTTCTGACCAGCATGGGACTGTCCCCCCAAAAACCCCCTTTGGCTAGAATGGGTGCATTGTGACCTCACGGTTGACGCGCCCTTAATCCAAAAAAACTTCAAATTAAAACATGGAAACGTTACACCCCATATACCTTTGATTAGAGAGACGCAGATTGACCTAACGGTTGATGCACCATTAAATTTTAATAATTTTTTTTTTCTCTCTCTTGTGAAGTATAAGAAAACTATAGCATCATCAAACACACAATATATCATTTCTTAATACAATGTCACAGGCGGCGCAATATGGACCTAACCTCCTAGTTTTTTAACGTCGTCGTCAGATGGGATATCACATTGTTTCCAAACCCAAAAACGGATCCTGGGGAAACGCGGAAGAGGCTATCGGCCCCCTCCTTGATTCTAGAAAACAAATAAATGTTCACATTTTTTTTATCGGGTTGTTTTTTTTCGGGGTATACATGATATTCTTATGTATGAAAGTTTCAAAGACCCATTTTGTCTTCTTCTTCAGTACGTGAAATATGATATGAAGTTTATGATCAATTGACTCTTGTTTCTTGTAATTTTTTTTCTATTGTTACTGTTAAAGTTTTTTGGGAAAGGTTATTCTAAATAAGCTTCCCTAATTCAATGTGAGATTGTCCCCTACTAGACAACTTTCTTATTTCGTAGTCTTCCCCCCCCCCCCCCAGACATGTTACTCTTGAACCGGCACTAAACTCTTGGACTGGGTCTATGATGTCTTTCCCAATAGGATTGACTTGCGGTATTGTTTCTAAATTTTGTGACAGACCAAGCAAACCACGCAACATCAGCTAGAAAGAGCGAAATATCTTACTCGAAACTAGAGTCGAGCTCTGGCAATCGTCGTTTCCCGGGGCCTTGTCCCCTTTCCCTTGACGACCCCCGGCGACGATGACAATGACACAACGAACGATGACAAAGACGATGACGACCGCGACGTGAGGAAACCCCCCTTCCTCCCCCTACCCTGGCTGGTTCTGACCAGCATGGCTCCTCCTCCCACGCCCCCTTAGCTAGAGTGTGCATTATGATTACGGTTGCGCGTACTACCAATAACAAATTGTAATTTTGCAGGTAACTGTACATCTTATAGGTCTAGGGTAAATCTAGGGG